>JAQBSW010000959.1:0-158069 GCA_029291075.1 Eudiplozoon nipponicum
ATCTTCCACCTAAATGAAATTCTGTGTTGCTTAAGCTACCAACTTGAAGTCTAAAATGCTAGTCGAATATGAAAGAACGCAAGCTCTCAGGAGAAAACTATCGTTATAAATAAAAATTGTCAAAATAATGAGAGCAAGCGTTCCATTCATTCTCATTCCGTCACTACACATTTAACAAAAAAGGTTACAGTGCAGTTAGACCAAACTCGAGGCTTCACATGAAACGGGATGATGGCTGTCCCTTTATGGCCCGGCAAGGTTCATGCTACCAATCCCGGGTCGACTAGCTTGAGCCCGCCGGTCGTCAAGCCGGAATTTCTAATGCTAAACTGATTTCCACAAGAAGGAGAATAATTTGTACTGCTGTTCATCTTTAAATTTATCTGTAAAATACATTCTAACACGATGAATTCAAATAATAAAGCTTGAATTTATTCATCTAATCTTTCACCTTCTTCTCGAGCAGTTTTTTATATTATATTTATGCCGATGCTCTGTCTGAAATCCTTGTCCCATGCAAAGTAAACGTCTATTAACTTGACTTTTAAGTATAGTATATATTTTTTCCCTTTATTGCCATATGCAGACGCCAGTTCAACCTATCAGACTTTTCAGCATTGATCGAGTTTTCCGTAATGAGACGTTAGATGCTACACATTTGGCCGAGTTTCATCAAGTTGAAGGACTCATTGCTGACTATGGTTTGGGTCTTGGACATTTGAAAGCGGTTATTCGTACATTCTTTGCTCGTCTTGGCCTTGAAAGGCTACGTTTCAAACCAGCCTACAATCCATACACTGAGCCCAGCATGGAAATATTTGCTCATCATCCAGGTGCTGAATAGCGAAATCCGAACTATTACTTTGGTCAAAGATAAGTTCCACTGATGGCACAATGCAGGTACTTACTGCATGTGGCACGTGATAATCTATGGAGATACTCCGAAATATATTCCACATTGCTTCGACCAAATGGAAATAGTCGGTATTAAAGGGCGTAATACTTTAGGCTCCTACCGATGAGTCGCCAGTAAGCAACGCATATACGAATGAGCATGACCTTATACATAGATCCGTTCATGCTCCCACACGGATTAGCCTTCTGGACACACCGTAGAACTAATTTGTTACTAGGTTCGCAAAACCTAATACATACTTGAATTATACATAAAGTTTGATCAATAACACAGCAAATATACCATATGTTCATTAGTTAATATGGCACTGAAATTATGGCTAGACAGTTAATTTCGTAGGTATGGCGTACCTTGTAACAAATTATATCAAATAAGTTGAGGAAGATATACCAAAGTCAGTATGAACGAAAGATACAGTCCCATGTACTTTGTGCTTAATGGCGACTCATCAGTAGGAGCCAATACTAAGTCCTATACCCACTATAAATTTTATTCAAACGGACGGGTGGACAGTTAACCTGCAGTAGTGGACCTAACTTCATATAAAGTTTTCGACAGTGCAAATTAAAAGACAAATGACTATATAATATATACCGAGCCAGTAAAGTGTGCCAAGCAATGGATTTCTCGATAGGCTAGATTTCACCAAAATTGGTAATTACTCCGTCTGAGTATATTCATACACTGTTCTTGATTAAAAACTGTTTGTTGCGAAGAGCTAATATATATGCAAATATGTATTAGGTTTTGCGAACCTAGTAACAAATTAGTTCAGTTGTAACCAGAAGGATAAACCAAAGGCAGCATGAACGGAAAGTATAATCTCATGCACATTCGTTTCGTGCTTACTGGCGACTCATCAGTAGGAGCCGGTATTACGCCCTTTAACCACTATATATTTGGTAGAAGAATGTGGAATAATAGGACGGTACAATCTCCTAGACGAATGTGTAAACCTGTAATAGTGAAGCTAACATAATCTAAAGTCAACGACAATACGACTTCAATGCTAACTCACACTATATAATATATATACCGAGTCTGTAAAGGATACTAACACTATGGCTATTGTGTTAGTAACTGATGCTTCTTTGAAATCGATGAGTACCGGATACTAACGCTATGGTTTCCGAGTCGGTACATGATACCAACCTGATGGATATAAATTTATGCTAAAGTTCACCCAAATTGAGAATTACAACAATTTCCGAACACCTGTTACTCCAGTTAAACCATACACTCTGGCCTTCATCGATATCAGTTATCACATTTCGCGGTAAGCATGACATCATTCAATTCAATATATTACAGTTAAATACTGTTTGTTGCGAAGAACTAATATGTATGCAAGTATGTATTAGGTTTTGCGAACCTAGTAACAAATTAGTTCAGTTGTGACCAGAAGGATAAACCAAAGGCAGCATGAACGGAAAGTATAATCTCATGCACATTCGTTTCGTGCTTACTGGCGACTCATCAGTAGGAGCCGGTATTACGCCCTTTAACCACTATATATATTATTCCACATTCTTCTACCAAATATATAGTATATATATCCTTCTGGTCACAACTGAACTAATTTGTTACTAAGTTCGCAAAACCTAATACATACTGTTCTTGATTGACATCAATTATCACATTTCGCTTTAATAAAGACATTTAGTAAAATATATAATAGCTATATATTGTTTGTTCTAAAAATATAGATTAAACAAAAATGTACATAGTTTTGACTTAAATAACCACGAATAAACATTACTATAAATAAAAAATAAAGCTTAATAATTGCAATAAAGTACAATATCTATTTCGTATAATAGGCCCTTCAAATATTAAACATTATCTATTTTATTAGGAAGAGAAAACACACTCAATAACAAAGTGGATAATGGCCGGTTTATTATTAGTATAATCAACGGCATTTTCCATTCTTTCGCCGGTAAGCATGAAACGAAAATGCATGAGAACTTTTCGTTCCTGCTGTCTTTGGTTTATCCTTCTGGTCACAACTGAACAAATTTGTTACTAGGTTCGCAACACCTAATACATATTCCATATTTTGTCGAAAAGCGATGTGCCCACTAAATTTGTTAATATTATACGCGCTCTCTATACAAATACTTCTGGTCGCGTTAAGGCCTACAACTTTACAATCAGCAGTGGTGTTCGTCAAGGTTGTCCACTTCCCCCTTTTTTAATTTTGTAGTCGATGCCATTAGGCAAGTGTTAAAGTTCTCGCGAGCGATAAACTAGTCGATCTTGACTATGCGGACGATGTCGTACTATTATTCGACAATTGGGTTGCTGCCCAGTCCACCTTAAATAGATTAACGGACTTATAATTGATTGCGCAGGTGGCGGAAGAAATTTTTCAAAATCAAGTTTGCGAGCTCAAAGTAAACACAAATCCCATTGCATTTAACCAGTCATTGAACAAAATAAAATTATCACCAGTCCTAACGCACTTACGCGTTTCGACCTTCCATGATCCTCAGTATACGACGGAAAACTAACTAGCGAGAATCAAACCACATTGCATATATATGAAAAGCAAAGTTTGATATACGGCTTTCACCTCTAGTGGCCGTGCGTACATTGTACGTGACTGGAAATGACGGATGCACAATTTCTATGCAGTCACGAACATGAATTGTTTTGTATTTCACACACACACACACACACACATATATATATATATATATATATATATATTGTTTGTTTATTTCTTATTATATATGTTGGCATGCATGTCTTTCATGCATGTGGTAATGATAACAAAAACGTTTCTGTTAGAATTTTTTACTTTAAATTAAAAAACCTCGATTTATTTAGAGTCCAGTCTATGCTCTAGTATGTAAATAAATTAACATATACGACTTATGTCGTGATTACAGCTCGAGAATTATAAATGACATTATTGTAGATCAAATCGATTTAGTATGAAATGAGTTGATTAATGCCCATTATCATTAAATAAGTCCAGAAGCAAACAGGTTTATTCATCGCCGCCATCCTTAAATAATGCCAGAAGCAAGAAAAAATTGAGCCTGCATCTTTTTAATTTTCATCCGGTTGCTAGATATCTGATGATCGTTCGAAATTATCGTGTCACTCTGATGATACAATCGGACTGATGTAGGTGCTTAGAGAAATTGGCCTGTAAAGTGGTAATTTTATCTATCAAGACAACAAATTTTATTCGTTAATAGATAATTATCTAAATGAATGTACATTGGTTGTGCAGGCAATTACTTCAATGAAGGTTTCGATCAAGATAAAATCACTTGACCCATTTTTTACATGTATTTGCCAGGATAAATAAAGTGTAGGAAGCGTAATTCGCCTTGTCGATCTTTCGTCCTTATTGTGAATGTATCACGTACTATCCAGAACTTTCAGCAGACAGGACTCAATCCTTGGCACGTCTGCTTCGGAATCTGTTGCTCTAACCACTGAACCAACTCAACCTTCATTTAATTAATTGTCATCAGCGTCTGCGCAACCACGTACTGTCCAGAATATTCCTCAGACGCCCCATTGTCAGCCATTTCCACGAAAAATTCTAGACAGCACGTGATGAATTCCTTGAAAGGATGAAACCTGTCTACTGGATGGATTGCCTTCTCTACAATAAAAAAATGCTTAATTTATACAGACAAATGCACGCACATATTGAATCAGGTGCTTATACCAAGAACGTGTGCTATTATTCTTAGGGCTACATGTAATTTTGCGTCTAATTTCGAGAAGCCTCACGCTTTTTTAGAGACTCAATTGCTAATTCTACTGAAGCCTACAAAGCAAAATGTAACCATGCTTGCATTGTAAATGGCGGATCTTATCTTCGTCCACAATGAATTCAAAGGTTCTCCATTTTGTTGGAGACCTATTTGATGTGGATTTGACCGCATTTTTCTTGTGCGGGACAATTGGTAGCACTCATAGGTCGGTAAAATCTTGAACTTCCTTCATCTTCAGATGATGTAATTTTTGGCCTCAATTGATGGGTTCTCACTTGTCCCTTCTTCTTTAAGCCTTCAATTAGCTGATTGTCTGAAAATGACGTTGGATCAAGATTTTCCATTTTTCCAACGTCATTTTCAAGATTTTACCGACCTATGAGTGCTATCAATTGTCCCGCACAAGAAAAATGCGGTCAAATCCACAACAAGAAGGACAGCACTGCGAAAAATCATACATCTTTTAAAATGTACTTAAATCTATTTGATGTATTTCTATTTCTTTTTCCGTAAAATATGAGATCTAGTTTTCATTGGGTAAACACATCGTCCGAGTTGACATACGTTTTCTACAACGAGCGACAGTCCTGAATGCATATATAACTAAGTGTTTCATTGTCTATACGAGTCCGAAATTGTCCAGAGGCTGAGGCATGGCTTCATTCCGTCACTGATTAATTAACACTAGGTTTTACTTCTTGGTTAAGTCGAACTCCTGGCTTCAAATGTAACGGAATGATGTTTGTATTCCATGGGACAAGAATAGTATGTATTCATATATGTATGTGTCCCTATTTTCATGTATTATGGAGCTGTGTTCTCTTCGTCTTCAATGTTATTCAACTTTAACTTTTGATGCGGTAAATTTTAAACTTCGTTTAAATAGGTCTAGTAAAGGAGTTATTTGGCGATTATAAAGTGACATATCAACCAGAAGGTGAATCGGAGCCAATTGTGGTCGATTTTACTCCGCCATTCCGTCGCGTAGATATGCTGGAAGGCTTAGCTGAAGCGATGGGCTGTGCCGGTCGTATTCCAGCTTCAAATGAGCTGCACACTCCTCAGGCTCGTGATACATTGGATCAACTGGCTGTTGAGAAAGGCGTGGAGTGCCCTGCACCACGCACCACTGCTCGTCTTCTTGACAAGGTACTGTTGTTTTCTTTGCGGTCTATTTTATTGTATCTGAAATCATGTCACTAGATCTCTTAATTCTATCAAGCGCGCTTTGTCAGTAAAGTATTTTCTGTTCTTCAATAAACAGCTAATGTTTTTAAGTAACAGTATAAATATTGGCTTGCTTCATTAATTTCGTTTGTTAAACTTGTGAGGTATATTGCAACTGATGAAGGCTATCGATAAGTTTAGCCGAAATATATTGCAAAAAGAAAACTACTGGAACAATGAAAGCTGCGTTAGTCAAAACGCAGATCAGGTAATTTCAATTAATCCAGGTTCGCAAAAAAAACTTCATTCGAGTATAAATATTTATTTATATTTTTATCAATTCACATGTAATTTATTCGTTCTGGTGTGATATCTTTTATTGCGCAATAAATTTCGTTAATCGATCTCGTTTCATGATTGGCTGGCGGTGGCAAAGATCTCAATCATTACCGTATTGGATAAATAAGTTGATTTTGTGTCCACCTATATTGGATAGGCCATGCACACGGATATCGTCTGTATTTATTATCAGTGTATCGTCCAGACGAGACTTGATTATGCATAATTCTGCAGTTAAATTGTTCATTTGAGTAGTCAGTCCTTGAATCAACGTTTCTAACCCATCAGAAGCCATTGTTGGTTGTACCACACATGCTTTATTTTTACTCAATTATATATAGAATTTTGCTCGCATAACGAGCATCGATTTAATAAAACAAATTTACAAATATTAATTAATTTATGTTCAGTTCGGCTCGAAGTCTGCTTTTATCATTGGGCTGACTGCTTCATCCTTATACGGGCGCTTCTGCGAGGAATTTCTGTTGAAATAATGTCTGCCCTAGATAAGACCCATATTTCAATCATTATCTTATGTATGGCTATTGCCACAGATGAAAAATCGTAACGTGAAAACATCTAAATCGATTTTTAAATGATTAAGAGCAACCAAAATCCGATAGCGTCTTCGCGCTTATCCCATATCCTGATGGAATTATGTGACGTGTAATTGTAATATGGTTGTTATGGATATGTATCTTTGAATAATCTTATTTGAGACCTGAGGAGGAGTTGTAAAGCGATTCCGTAAAAATCGCTATAACGATTTCAAATTTAAATTATGAAATATTCCTTAGTATTTAACTGTTTGAACGTACTTAAGTGTTTCAACATTTCATGGACATCGTAATCATCATCATCATCACCATGTCCAGCCAAACAAAAGTCAAATGTGACAGCCATATAACCATAAATATATAATAAATTATATAAATGAAAACAAATAATGTTTTACACAAATTATTAGTGAGATTTACGAGAGAGAGAGAGAGAGAGAGAGAGGCAGAGAGAAGGAATACCTCTCCACAACACCATTATGGCCAAGTTAGCATTCGGGCAAGGCAACATCAGCAGTACAGCTTCCTTGCGGATTTCACTGTATCACGTCATAAACAAACCAAACCTCGCAGCTAACTTTGCCCTACTAAGAAAAGAAATTTACGAAGATGATTCTACTAGACATCTGCAACAAGATCGCCACTGAGCTCGATTCGATGCCATATCGCTAAGGGTTTCTAACCAAGAACTATGATGCGCACGAGGACCCCATCCTGGCAGACGAGTGGGTCCTATACTACCCAATTTGGATGTCAGTGACTTCAACTGTTTCTGCCATGTCAAAGTCTGCCCACCTTGTTTCTTAAGCCAACCTGGAGCTGGATGAGAGCTCTACTGTGCGATCGAATTGAGGGCATACGCAAAACATGATCGAGCCTACGACGTTTATGGAGCCCTATTTGTTTTTCTAACGAGAAGCACTAAATTGGCAGATCTAAGAATTCGTCTACGAATGTCAAAGTTTGTCATTCGTTGTATGTAACCAACATGTGCTATACTTCTCAAACAACGATGATCGAATGCCTGTAAGCGTCTCAAATCAAGTTTTACTAGCGTATAGTAAGACTGCGCGTACAGATGCATTGTAAACACGACCTTAAATGCAAAATGAAATATTCGTGTGACTCCATAAATGACGAAGGTTCGAGAAAGCAATTTTAGCTTTCGCGATTTTTATTCTCACCTCGTCTGACATATTGTCTAAGTTATTGATAGAGCTCCCAAGATTTGTAAACCTGTCAACTATGTCTAGATCTTCATTCTGCAGTCGCAACGTTGGAGTGATTTGTGGGTAATTTTACATTTAGAGCGAGCGAATTTCATACCGAAAGATGGACGCTATCAGGGCACGACGCATTATGACCAATAAATTTGAAAGCGCAATGCACATATTGGGTATGATAAATCTTATACGAGGCTCTCATCACCAGTAGTCTTAAACATATTTTTATACATTCACACAGGTGGCACCACACATGTAAGCTGCACAACTTAACTTACGTTGACTGCGCGAGTGGAGGTAACTACTTCTTAATTTATAGTTTAGAGTATGATATAAACGAAAATCCAGTTTTTAATAGCTAAGTACCAGCTTATATAATTAAATAAACATTGGCTGGGCAGGCGGTGATAAAAATTAATTACATCAAGGTTGAGTTATGAAAATTATATTTAGCAGGTTTGGGTCCTGTCTGTTGCAAATTCTGGACAATACGTGATAAATTCCAAAAAACGATGAAACCGGTCTACCAGAGGAATTGCCTTTTCAATACTATAGAATGCTTAGTTTAAATTGACAAGTGCATATATATAATAGGTTTTTATATCAAGATCGCAACCTAGATTTAATCAAATGCTATTTTAGCCCGGTAGTCTATCTAGTAGTGCTTCGTTGTTTTATTTAGATGTCCTTCACTCTAGGCGAGACAAATGCCTTTTATCAATAGTTATGCGAAGGTGAACTCTCTTTATTGCGCATTCGAATATTTATCTATCATAATTTGTTAGCTGAAACGATGTTTTCCTTGTAGAGGGCTTTCCCTTTTTTAAAAAACGATTTTTTTATTTATTGTGGGTGTAACTATCAAATTAATTTGCTTAAAACAATTATTTTAGCTGGTCGGTGAGTATTTGGAGGTTCAGTGCCTAAATCCGACCTTTATCATTAACCATCCAGAAGTGATGAGCCCGCTTGCCAAATGGCATCGTGACAGGCCTGGTCTGACAGAACGATTTGAGTTGTTCCTCTTGCGCAAGGAGATTTGCAACTCCTACACCGAGTTAAATGATCCAGTAGTGCAACGAGAACGTTTCGAGGCTCAAATTAAGGTAAACCGATTTATATAAAGCGCTTAATTTATGGTATTTAGATGATTGTTTGAAATATCGGTAAAATCGTTTGCACTCGCAATTTTTTATTGCTATGATGATCTTCTATTTTTGCCCTTCCTTTTGAATGACATTAATTTTTTAAATAAAGATGTTTATTTTAAACTGGGAAAGTATAAAATTTCATTGAATATGTTATTAGAGCTTAAGATCTGATTCCTAATGATTGCGTGAAATTCAATTCTTTCATTGCCTAAATATTGATGTTTAAATATTATATAGTTTCCAATAGATTCGACAATGCATTTATATAATTCTGTTGTTGGACGACTGTTTAAATACAATGGAATTAGTGTTTAACTTGATTTATAGAGCAATGTATTTAGTCAATTTCAATTTCTGCTCTTATATTTATTTTATGCTTTTATGACTTTATAATCTTTATTTTATATAACTGTTTTTATAAGAGTGATTATTCCAGAAAAACGTTGCTACCTTTATTATAAAACAGGCTTGAACAACACAGTTAAAAATCTATTTTTCTTTTCACCAGATATCAATTCGACTGCATTTTCCTCTACTTTGTATATCCAATTTGTGAAAAGGATGCAGTTTTATTTGGATTAATTGCATACACTGAGTAATGAAAACACAGAAAGCGGGAAACGATTATGCTAAGTCACGCGCGCACCTGCACAAATCACCAGTTTTTATTCAATTTATGTATATGTTTCGTTCGTTACTTGGACTACGGAGTTTTGTTGCTTCTACAATTCGCACCTTTCGTGTTTACCGAAAACAAATCTGTTATTGTCTGTCCTAAATGCTCATGAGTAAGCTAGCTTATTAATCAACCGAGCCTTCCGACATGTGCTTCCTAGGAGAGGATTTCTCGTATGAGAAATATAAGTCCCGTATTCTGCATCTTTGTAATCACTGCTTTTTCAATTCGCCATTATTTAATTGGATTTCTGAGAAAGTATTTTAAGGTTTATTGCTTCTGCAATACCCATCTGTTCATTTTTCTGGAGTACGCCTAGAAATCCGTTGTAAGTTGTTTGAAAGGCTGTTGAATTCACTAAATAATCATTCGACAAGGCCTTCGTACATGTGTCTAAATAATCAATGTTCACCTGTATAATTGCAAGGTGCTTATCCGTTATGTTTATTTGTAGCAGGCACCTTGTTGTATATGAAATAGTTCAGTATTTTCCATCCAAGCAGTAACTGCTCTTTTAATTTCTTCGAGTTAAAGAAGCATATTCATATTGGGACTTGGTTTGATGCGATTCTTTTGTGTTTTGTTGGTTTTACTGTATATTTGCTTCAATAAATATTTCAGAATACCCGGTTTCTGTTAAAACTGTTTGACAGGCCTCCGAACAGATTTTCTTGGCTAATGGGTCACGTTCAGTTTAATTTTCATTACCACTGTTACTTCGATAAAGGGATAACGGATAGTGTATTTGGAAGTTACCACACGTTACTCAATGGAATCTGAAAATTGCAACTTTTTGATGAAAAGTTCTTACCTGATTGTGATTTAGCTCATTGCCATAGAAATTTCCGGCCGGACCAATTTTGCGCGCTAGTTAATCCGTCCGATAGTAGTAGTATGAATCTTGTCGTGACCACTGTCACCAGAGAAGGTAGTATTCTTCAGCCTTGGCAGACTATATTAAAAAATAAAACGGAATACAAACCTTCCTCACAAGGAATAGTGGAAGTAATGCTCTTTTACAGATCACATGTAACTATAAACAATACCAACTCTAATAAATCCATACTGCATCGGCCATCACGCAGGATGAAACATGTCGCCTTATATTCTGAGTTGTTTTAGAAGCATATCACAATTTACCAATTACGAATAATGGTCGGTGGCGTCGGTAAACGTATTTCTGTATCGACCAACAATTTCTCGTCAGTCAAACGAATAAATCCGTCAACTCAACTAGCTCGATCAATTTTACCTATGCCATCAATTCGATGGCCAATTAAAGTATTAGTCTCTCAGCCGGCGCTAAATAAGCCTATGACACTAAATGAACAAATTTTGACATGCCAGAATCAGATAAAGTCACAAAGTCAAATTAGGTGCAAACGAGGTCCACCTGCGCATCATTTTTTTTAGTTTTGAACTCTACGTGATATGCCATCGAATCGAGCTCAATGACAATCATGTTGTAGATGTCTAGTAGAATCATTTCTATTTTCTTTTAATAATTGAAAAGGGCTATCTGCTATGTTCGTTCAGGCTAGTGAGGCGATAAAGTAAAAACCACAGAAGCTGTACTACAGATTTCATCTTGAATTCAATTTTACTTTGTCATAATGGTGTTGTGTGGAGGTATAGGTTTCATCGGTTCTTTGTAATCTAGGTAAATATTTTCAACTTAGATATTCCCTGTCACTCCTGTTTAATTTTTTTGTCTAAATTGTTACTTTGTTATAATTATTATTAAAATGTTATTTTTATATTTTGCTGCTCGTTTTATAGCAGATTTTCGTAATGCAAACGCTGCCGATGATATTAATGACATTCCTACAGATGTTTTATCTTAGACGATTTTATTTTGTTCCATCACTAGGATGTGAACTTATTCTAACGAATAACATTTCCTTGGTGCATTTATATCGAGACAAGGGTGGTAGTTTAAATGGTACAATATTCCGGAAGCAGAATCGGTCAGGATGTACATTTATTGTTCAGGCACATACACTATTTGTAACATAAATATTATTATATCCAATTTTCTCAGCATAAAAAAGGCAAATACGTTTTGGGGAATAATCATCAATACGCACAGCCATATAGACACCAATCTAAACAAAAAATATTTATAAATAATGACAAAAAAATTAGGTGCACAAATTATTGGTAAACTTTATGAGAGAGAGAAAATACTTAGTTTTTATGAGTATATTGATCTAGATAACTCACAGAAGTGATGCAAACTAAATCTCTACACAACGACATTAAGCCCATGGCAACATTAGCAATACAGCTTCCTTGTGGGTTTTTACTATGGTCATTGTTGCGAACTTGATATAAACATCTGATCCATTTGTCAGTATAAACTAAGATTTGTATAGTATCGAAAGGTAATTCATCCAGTAGACCGGTTTCGTCCAGAATTTGCCGCGGACAGGGCTCGAACCTGGGCACGTCTGCATCGGAATGTTGTGCTAAAACCACTAAGACGCCTGGTCGCACACATAATTTTCAGTTATTTACAAACTTATGTAACTCCGTTAGTCTTTTTTCTTTTAGGTGGAGCTCATATGGCATCTAGCTAACTATCCCAAATCTGTCATTACTGAACAGACACCACACTACATGGAAAAGTTGAAATAGTTGCGCGGGAGGTTATGGCTTACTATGATCAAGGTTGCGAATTTGATATAAACATCTGACCCATTAAGTATATACATTTTTCAGTATAAACTAAGAATTGTATGGTGTAGAAAAGGCAATTCATTCAGCGGACCGGTTTCGTCCTTATTGGGAACTCATCAAGTACTGTCCGAAATTTGCTGAGTTCATATGGCATCCATTTAGACCCAAAGTTCCAACTAACCATCCCCAATCTGTCATTACTGAACAAACACCACACTACATGGGAAAGTGGTATTGAAATGAACATTTATATAATTAAACAAACATTGGTGTCGGGTTTCATTGTTTATGTTATGAGGGATTCAAAATCAAAGTTATAGATGTGCTTAAAAGTTGACTTGAGAACGGACATAATTATAAACAAAAATAATTAAATAAAAGTGGACATTGTCAAATTTAATTGCTGGTCACCTCAACAACCGAAGAGTTTAATAACGATTATTTTTATTGGTCCGAAAGAAGTCCAGTCTGGTTGATTTCAAAATAAGCGAATCTTGTGCTCTAACCACTGAGCTATCCTGCCGCACACTACACTACACACAATTTTCAGTTATATACTAACTAATGTAACTTGGTTAGTCAATTTTTCCTTTAGGTGGAGCTCATATGGCATCCATTTAGACCCAAAGTTACAACTAACCATCCCAATCTGTCATTACTGAACAGACACCACATTACATGGGGAAGTGGTATTGAAATGAACATTTATATAATTAAACGAACATTGGTTGCGCGGGTGGTGATAACAATTATTATAATCAAAGTTGCGGTCTTGATATAAACGTATCCTGTCCGCGGCAAATTCTGGCCAGTACTTGATGAGTTCCCAATAAGGACGAAACCGGTCTACTGGATGAATTGCCTTTTCTACACTATACAATTCTTAGTTTATACTGACATATGTAAGTAATTAATGGGTCAGGTGTTTATATCAAGACCGCAACCTTGATTATAATAATTGTTATCACCACCCGCGCAACCAATGTTCGTTTAATTATATAAATGTTGTCTAATTTGCCTAAGCTTTACTATGCCAAGTATTTCCTAATTCATATTACTAATCAATAAAAATGTCTGAACCTAGTTTAAATCTTTTATGATATAGAATATTCGTTCTCTCTTGTCTGTCTACCTTTAGGCTAAAGCTGCAGGTGATGACGAAGCAATGCCTATCGATGAAGATTTCATCACGGCTCTCGGTTACGGTCTGCCTCCCACCGGGGGTTGGGGTCTAGGTCTGGACCGTTTGACAATGTTTCTTACTAATACGAACAGTATCAAGGAGGTACTGCTATTTCCAACAATGAAGCCAGATCTAGGATTGTCTGCTGGCTCTAACGCACCTTCATCTGAAGCAAATTCGGTCTCACCTGTGTCTAATATAGTTACTGATGCGGCACCAATGCCAAATGAAGGGACTACCGCCGTTTATAATACAGAGAAGGTCATAACAGTGGAGCAGAAGTCTGATACGGTGCCCATACTCAATGGCCCCTCATCGGAAAGTGCAGCTCCAGTTGACGTGGTTAAGAAGGCGACGGAGGTAACATCGGAAAAGCCTGCACCTACTGTTGGTGTTCCAGAAACTGTAAGCTTTATTTTGTGAAGAATAATGACTATGAAATTATAATTATTATTGGTATCGTAAATTGTTTATTTCGATGAATTCCCTTTTATAATTTGTACAGTGAAAAATGTATGCATGCAATTTTACTGGTGTATACATAAAGATCGCAACCTTGATTTGAATAATTGTTGCCACCGTTCACACAACCAATGTTCGTTTAATTATATAAATGGTCTTTAATCTAAATTAAAGGTTAATCAAGTCAGTATATACCTGAAACTTGTGCGGCACTGTGGCTAAGTGGATAGAGCATCAGATTCCGAAGCAGTCGTGCCCAGGTTCGTGTCCTGTCCGCGGTTAATTCTGGCCAGTACATGATGAGTTACCAATAAGGACGAAACCGGTCTACTGGATAAATTGCCTTTTCTACACTATACAACTTTTAGTTTATACTGATAAAATGTATGTAATTAATTGGTCAGGTGTTTCTATTAAAATCACAACCTTGATCATAATCTTAACATCACACTGAGATATTTGTAAGTGCATAGATCTTTGTGTCTGAATATACCAAGCCTCATTATCAGACATAGTTCAGAAAGTGTAGCTCATATACATATAATCGGTCTACCGGATAAATTGCCTTTTCTATACTATACTATGACAAATGTATGTACATAATTGGTCAGGAGTTTACATCAAGATTGCATCCCCGATTCAGGTAATTGTTACCACTACCCGCGCAACTAATTCTCGTTTAATCATACGAATAAAAAATATCTTTAAGTAAGATATTCAAGTTACAGACTAATTGAACAGGTATAATAATGGTTGACTTTAGTTATTAATGTGGAATTCCGCACCATCTTAGGCTTCTGATTAAATTCGGCAAATATCATAGTTTTTAGTATTTACCATTGGACCTTACCGAATTTCTATCTAATCTACCTTCGCAATAACCCAACAATTGGCAAGATTTTTGCTCCTAGTAGCGTAGCAGAGCTCAAAAATTGCTACATCGACGAAGAAAGTGAAGAATGTATGTGCAGTCATTGTTGGTAAAAGCTGCTATATCAGCATAACATGCTTTAAATAAACGAACCATTTTGATCTGATTCACCATCAGTTTGCATTCCTAGCTATTTAATTTTGTCAAACAGTCTAATACGTACTAGTTCAGATGGTGTGACTTTATGAGCGCGGTACAGTGCATCAGTTAATCCGCGCATCCAGTTCCCAATATAAGTTGATCTAATACGCTTAATAAATTTTTGCCATGATAATTCTAGAGGTTAACTTTTAGGTCACTCTGACTAGAAATTTACTATGATAGATTCATTGTGTTTTAGTATTGAGTCACGAGCTCTGTACACAAATACTTCAGGTCGCTTAATGTCTACAACGAATTGACGCATAACTTTACAACCAGCAGTGATGATCGTCAAGGTTGTCCACTTTCCCCCTTTTTGTTTAATTTTGTAATAGATACTCTTATGAAAGACAATCCCACACATTCAGGTTGCTGGAGTTGAAGTTCTCCCGGGCGATAAACTAGTCGATCTTGACTATGCGGACGAAATTATTCGACAATGGGGATGCTGCACAGGCCACCTTGAATAGATTAACAGACTGTTCCGTCTTTCGGTATGATATTAGCACTCTAAATGTAAGATACTGTTACAGGATCACCCACCACTCGATCCAACGTTGTGACTGCAGAGTGAACATCTAGACAAAAATGACAGGTTTACAAATCTTGGGAGCTCTATCAATAACTTGTACAATATGTCCGACGAGGTGAGAATACAAATCGCGAAAGCTAAATTGCTTTCTCGAACCTTCGTCATTTATGGAGACGCGCGAATATTTCACTTTGCATTTAAGGTCGTGTTTACAATGCATCTGTACGCGCAGTCTTACTATACACTAGTGAAACTTGGCCTCTTAGAGTTGATTTGAGATGCTTACAGGAATTTGATCATCGTTGTTTGAGAAGTGTAGCACATGTTGGTTACCAACAACGAATAACTAACGTTGACATTTGTAGACGTATTTTTAGATCTGCCAATAAGTGCTCGTCGATAGAAAAACAAATATGGCTCCATCAACTTCGTTGGCTCGGTCACGTTTTGCGTATGCCCTCATTTCGATTGCCCAATAGAGCTCTGTTCTCTCATCCAGCACCAAATTGGCGTAAAAAACAAGGTGGGCAGACTTTTACATGGCAGAAACAGTTGAAGTCACTTACATCCAAATTGGGTGGTATATGACCCACTCGTCTGCCAGGATGGGGTCCTCGTGCGCATAGTTCTTAGTTAGAAACCATTAGCGATATGGCATCGAATCGACCTCAGTGGCGATCTTGTTGCAGACGTCTAGTAGAATCATCTTCGTAACTTTCTTTTCTTTGTAGGTCACAGTTAGCTGCGAGGTTTGGTCTGTTTATGACGTGATCGTTTTCTCGCTATTCGCACTGTTAGTAATGTTGGATATGCAGGTGATTTCGGATGTACACCAATTAATAAGCGGCAATCGGCCATAATCCTTTAAACGGTATGATAACTGCAAATGTGTCTGTTCGGGGCATTCACTTCGTTGCTACGCTTTAACTCTGCTTCCATAATACTAGCTAAATTAAGTCATTATGTTCTATAGTCTACAACATAGAGTGCCAGAGAATTCATTGCGCAGATTATAAGTCTGGTTACGACGTGGCTTCGTAGCTGTTGCCGCTTGACGAAAAGCATTGATTATATTGAAAATAATAAAGAGACGCTGAAGTTTGATGGTTGATAAACATGCCAACACTTGTTCAAATTTCTTCAAAGCGTTTCTGATGTTGGTGTATACGTTATCGGCTGTAGTTACTTGGAATCCAACAGAAACGTAGGCTTCCCCGAAAACTTTCTACACTTTCTCGTTCATGTATAGAGTGTAAATTCCCATGTATTCTTGGTGTCAGTCGGATTTGATTTTAAAGGATTTCTCGTATCCTATAGACTGACCAGATCCATTTTTGGATTAATTCAGTTCTCGTGATACTCTCTTGCATACAGTACAGATGACAACTATTGTACGCTTATAGGATTTTGTGTGATCTGCGTGCTGTGACATGTCATCGTTCAATCTCCGTCTTTAACGTCTCAGTGTTGTTTACATATCCGTTTTACGCCCTCTCTTCAACTAGCTCAGCGAAAATTTATAAAGTCTCCGTGTGACACACTTGGTTAAAAGCCACATTTGATTACATTTCAATGTATTTATACTTATAAACTGTGCTTTTGATATGTATTCTTGATTGTGCAGAATTAATATATGTTAATAAGATGTCTTGCTTTGTGGAAGAGTGAGTGAGCTTGTCTGTCGCCTTACTTTTCGCCCCGTATATTGAGCACGTGCGCACGTTATTTTAATGCGACTATCAATGGGTTTCTGTTGCCATCGTCCTTTGTTTATTCTCGTTTTTGTTCACGGCGATATTGGCCTTTACGTATTATCGCGCCTACTTATTATTTCACCTTGGAGATCCACATTTCAGACCTATTTCTGTTTATTTTGGCAGAACTGTAGTTTTGACCAGCATGGTATTCATTATGTTATTTTTTGTAAACTAACAACATTTGCTATAAGCATACACCAATGCCTTTCTATTAGTTTCCATACGTATGCACTGTTATACACGTTCACGCATAGGGACGTCAACCTTAAAGAATCAACGCCTTACTTATTGTGATGCATAATAACATAAATATAGGCGTTAAAATATAACTATGCGCTTTTACAGATCTACATGAATAATCAAGCAGCCTTTCTCAATATAAGCCGTATAAATTTAGCTTCCAAGGACTGACTAGCATTATCTGTGCAGAAAAGCTGAGTATTTGTCGCACCAGAAAGCGTATTCGCCCTTTTTGTTAAAGATGCTTGGACAGACACAGACCAGGACTTTTGGTCTTTCTTTTAAGGATCTATGAGTGTACTGATATCGGTAGGATTTACATAATTAAACCGTCTACCAGTTGTGACAACTGATATCAATATATATATATATATATATATATATATATATATATATATATATATATACACGAGTGACCAAAAGGACAGCAGACTTCGAAGGCGAAAATTTTTTGCATCGCTGCTTTGTAGTTTAGTGATAGATTTAAATGACTTCATTAAATGCTTCCAGGCTCAAGTTACAGATTCGGAATTTCTAGTTACATTTTGTTTTCCATTTCGTTATTCAGTTTACTGTTGGACACTGGCGCTAATCATGGAACGCTGAAATGCGTAAGTAAGTGTAATTGAGGGAGATCTTTTAATAGTAGTTCGACTAGGTTGATAGAGTGGGCTTTCATCTCAGGTTTGCCGACATGATTTTAATAATTCAAATGTTATTTTCAGTATTTTGGTCAGCAAATGGCTTATTAGAAAATGAAAAATTATTGACTTATTCGATATTACTTCTGTTTTCTTCGCTTGTATTCATATAGAGCAAAACAACATTCTGGAGAAGAATTTTGCAAAACTTTTGCATTGCCAAGTTTCCGGAGTTTAGGTTTGCCGCTTAAATGAAGGTCGTGTAGTTGGTAATGTATTTCCGATTATGTAAGAACATAGTTAAGCACAAGTGCACCCATTTATATTTGAGCCTGTTTGCTGCTAGTGTAAAGCGCATGCTTTACTGATTGTTTTAACTGCTGTTACTAACTCTTTCGTTAGAAACGCCGCCCGCAAACATTTCTATTTTTGTGAATGTTGGCTGAAAAGCTTTTATATGAACTTATTATATATTTTTTGTTCTGGGCCCTTCTAGTTCCAGCTGTTAAGCTCTCTTTCAAAACCACTGGCAGATAATTTTGTAGCTATTTGCCAGATATATTAAAATTTGAAGTAAAAAATCACTACATTTTAGCACTAAAATGTGCAAAACAGATTGGTATCTCCCATAACAGTTTTTAAATGCACAACGTCTCAATTGTATTCCATATGGTCAATCGAATTCCCGGCAAACAGTCGAGGTAAGAATGGTACTCGACATAGGCTTTTAAATATTTAATAGTTTGATCCAGATTAAGGATCACACCAGGTTATGTCTATAAAATGCAAAGGCATTCTATAAAATTTTGTCCGATAATATGGAAATATACAATCTGGTGATTGGGATATAGCGAGTTGTATGGACGGGTTTTCTTAACCTTCCCAGATCCAAATGTATGCAATCGATAAGGTTTTATTAGCAAGCGTATCATTATGTCACATACTCCAAAGAGTGCAAACTCGTGCGTTAAATGATGCACGAAAGTGTTATGCTTATTTACCGTTTAAAAAACACCATAATCAAAATTACTGGCTTTGTGCATTAGTTGCTACGCGTATGAATAATAAAAAACTCATTCTTGATTTAGAACTATAGGCTGGATATACTTTATTGTTAAAATATGCTCCATGCAGTTGATCATTTCAATATTGGTTTAAAATACATTTGCAGAATCTGATCAGTGCGCTGTGCAAATTACTAAAAAGCGAATACGAGAGCATTTTATTCTTAACTCTACTGGAAACTGGGATAGCAACAACTGTAGGCATTGCTCTAAACCAGACGGATTTCCACGAGCTTGATAAAGAAAAATAAAATGAGTTGTATATTTGGGAGCTGTCGATTGCGAATTTCTTTCCGTGTTGAAATGGAAAACAATATATTCTCGAATGAAATATTCACTGGTGAAGTGTGTGTGTGTTCCTGTGATTATAAGTGTCTGCTGAGTAAGCGTTTTACGTTCCCTTTAGGATTCATGTATGCTTAAATCTTACTGATAATTTTTTTGAAGTATTACTTATTTAAATCGAGTTGAGGCTTGTCTGGAAATTAATTATTTTTTTCATTGTTCTTTTAACATTTAAAAAATGAGTTTATGCTTCATTAAGCAGAGTACTTTTGAATTTGCATTACTACTGCAAAACAAATGTCTGAATGTTAAATTCTACACGAGTAACATTTTATAACACGGAACCCTGATCAAGACCCCTTAATTATTTTGCTATGAAAAATTATTCTGTCATTGCAAAAGGGCATATTTTTTATTTTGCCTCGGCCTATTGAGCATTAAACATTTTCCATGCGGTAAACTCTTAATAGAATATTTGTGTGCGATTTTGTAGCTGTACTACTTTAGTAGTACTGTTACTGATTCAATTAATTAGAACCCGTTGGTCGTCAGGATATGTACATTTACCCTGGAAATACTGAGCAGTACATCATTGCTTGAATTGAAACCCGTCTTGCTAAAAGTTTAATAGGACGGTACAATCTCCTAGACGAATGTGTAAACCTAGGAGATTGTACCGTCCTGTTATTCCACATTCTTCTACCTAATATATAGTGGTTAAAGGGCGTAATACCGGCTCCTACTAATGAGTCGCCAGTAAGCAAGAAATGAATGTGAATGAGATTATACTTTCCGTTCATGCTGGCTTTGGTTTATCCTTCTGGTCACAACTGAACTAATTTGTTACTAGGTTCGCAAAACCTAATACATACTTGCATATATATTAGTTCTTCGCAACAAACAGTATTTGATTGCTAAAGGTTTGCTAGTGTCTTCACACAGTTCTTGGAACAAATGGGAAATTCGTAATAGAAAAATTTCGAGATAACTAATTGAAATTAAGAAAAAAATTTGTTTCAGGTCCCCTGTCCACATTGTCATACAACTAAACTGTTTTAAGCATGTAGCATGGCTTTTTAATTTTGATTTATATCAAATCATCCTAATTACAATATTACATGATTTTAATACTACCAGTGATGATCAAATTTTATCATTTCTGCAATATGATGTACATTATTATTCATGAAGTTTTCGGTTTTTTTATAAGCGCTAAAATCATTTCCATTAACTAGCCGAAAGGCAGAAAATCACCGCCAATCACGTTATGGTGCGTTTGAATTTGCTATAATCCTCGTTAGAGCACGATGCCGAACCAACTGTTCGATCAAGCTAAAACGATCATGTAATTACTGAATATCGTTTTCAGATCAACTTATTCTCACGTGTATTTTATTTGATTGGAATGTCGGGTGCAAAAGTTCTATTCAATAATAATATATTAGCATATTTCACAACGTTATTATTATTTGCAATTGTGCATCAAGCGTTGCGCACCTAGTAAAAAAATAGAGTAAACCAAAGACAGCATGAATGGAAATTATAATCTCTTGCTCATTGGAATCTGTGTAATACTACTGTAGGAATATTTTATAGTATCCAAATACATTTCAAAAGAACATACCGCTAAAAGTCTGAGATATATATTTTTTGCTTGTAGACTAAAATTCATTACATCATGATATATTTAGGTGTCAAAACCACGTAACCATGGAAATTCTTGTTACCCGTGAGATTTCAATGATATCTGCCGTACGTTTGTAGTGGGGTTTGAGATTTTTTCGTTTTTGTCTTGCCCATATTTTCTTCGAGATTTACTACCAGGTTTCGCTGTAGAAATTGATGTGATACATGTTTTTACATAGTATCACGACAACCATCAGCGCAACAGACTGGAACGTAATTATGGTATTTTGTTCGTTATTTAGATGCTAGGTATGCAATATATTCAGCAATATTCCATAGTGCATTTTAAGATGAACGGTTTTTGACCATAAATTTGTTCATTGTTTTTCCATTTATTGAGACTATTCTTTTTGTGGTGGCCTGTTGGCTTCTATAACTTGTTGGGATATATTGGTCTAATTTTTTTTGCTGCTGCAGTTTTTCATGCTAGACAGGTAAACGAGGAGTAGTCAGGAAAACTGTCTCAATTAGAACATGTTCATATGCAACACAACGTCTCTTTATTTCATGCTGATGCGATAATTAGGCATCAGCATTACATTCTAATGTTACTTGATCCTAGTAAACATGATTAGCTTGTTACAGTAGCTGAAACGCGCTAATACGAATATGTTAAATCTCCGAAAAAATCACTTGCGGGGTTTTATGAGCGGAGAGACTGTTTTTTTAGTAAGTCCGGAAGATTGACATATCTGTGTGAACTTGCTTGAAAACTAAAAAAAATTGAATTAATACTCTTAAGAAATAATTTTGGGTAAAAATGAGTTCCAAGATAAATTATTTTTACGCGAAGTTTGTGTTCGTGAGGCCCGTAAAAGCTTTAAGTATATTAATAGTTTAAGACATTCAAGATGTCACTCAATGCCAAATTCTCGTAATCAAATTATAATTTATCCGTTTGTGTAATCTGGTGTTAAATTAAGATGGATGATTCTATTGCGTAAAGAGGGTTGGCCTTATGCATGATGCATTTGTTTTTACATGAAAGCAATTTAACCACCATATATGTCTTGAGTTTTTATAAGTTTTATAACCTCCCTTGTTTTTTTGAAAAAATAGGCCGCCTTATCCGCTGTTGCCTCGGGTGTATCGACAAGTGTTGATGTGAGCAGGGCGAGTAGTGTTGCTTCCAGTATCACAACGCCGCAAAAACCTACTGATTCGAAAGTCACGACTCCTGGTTCATCCGGAAAGAAAAGAAACAAGCACAAAAAATGATTTTCCAATTAGCAATAAGTAAAGTACAACTAACACATGCTGTCGCAGTCGTCTTTTTGACACTAATTTGTTTTCTATACATCCAACTAGGCTAAGTTTACTGTGGTATGTAGGAACTTTTTTGATAAACCTGGCTAATGACCTATGTTTCATTGATTATCTCATATATTGGCTAAAATATGGTCAGTACCATATTACCTACTAAGCTTTGGTGAGATTTTAATATGGTGTTTATTTGTATAGACTAAAGAATTGCAATTTAGATCTACTCTGGTCACAATTGCTTATCTAGTTTCTCAGATCATGCATGCATAGATTATACTAGTAGTGTCGTTATTTTTCATTAATGATATAAACGTTATATTGTTTGTTTCTCCATGAGACAAAAAGAATTTTTATTCTGTCTAGCAAATTAGCATAAGGCATGGTTATCTAATTATTCAAATTAAATTTTGGTTGATGTCTATTATCTACGATATGGATCAGGGTACTGTATGTGTTCTGCACAATTCATTTGAAACGAACGTCTATTCGTTTGATAAACATATTCCAACCTTCATCTTACGTATATTGGATCAGATAATAAAAAAATAAATCGTGCTTTATTATCTATATTCCAGTTTTCCCTGAAGGAAAATGTGTTACGTAAATATATAATGTAGAGAAACATATATATAGAGAGTATATGTATATATATATATATATATATAACGAATACAGGAAGTAAAACCAGGCATTGTATCCAGTAGACTGGTTTCAACCTTATGGAACAGTACTTGAAGAGTTTCTAATAAAAGAAAACCAGTCTTCTGCATGAATCGCCTTTGCTTTCGGATGCAATGCTTAATTCATACTGATCTTATATATATATATTTAATTCCCGACCACCGCCACAGTTGTTAAGACTAGTACTTTGATTATATCCGAAGCCTTTTTTGTTTCTCTTATCCTAAATTTTGTGATTTCTTTTGACATTTTCTTGAACATTTCGCATATGAAAATGCATATTACTAAAGCAATCATCAATATATGTCACGTGTGAAAGTCACTTATTTGCCTATCTTTTTACCCTTTTTAACTTGAATACATTAACGTTAAACATTTACTTCTTCAAATTATTGATGCATCAGTTTGTTGTTTAAACGGAACACAATTTCTTCTACAAATTTTATTAAAATATTTCTTCGTCTAAAATAGCTGTTTCAGTTAAAGAGATTGCCTTACTCAATTGTAAACAGTTTAGTGTGGAATGTTTCTAGGATACCTTATGATATATTAGAATTACCTTTTAATCAAGGAGATTCTTTTTTATCGCGTTTGAAAGCTGGTATTCAGGTCAGGCTGTTGTAAATGGCCCTTTCTTAATTTTATCTGCCAGTACCTTAATTTCTTTAGAATATGGAAAACTATTGCTTGATATTATTTTGACAGGCATTTTTGCGAGTATTCTACGGTTCTCCATTGCATATCACAATGCCTCAATTACAAACAATTTACGAATGTTTATTTTATTACTATATATATTGTTCCCGTTTGCTGCATTTTCGTACACAGTCGTTTGATATATTAAATCCAGTGTAATTATCCACTTACTATTGCCTTATATAATTTTCGAACATATGTTGTCGATTTTATATCATCTATTTTATTATTAGTTGTATTTGTTACGCTTCAACCTTCCACACGAAAATATGTTTATGAACAGAAGTTTTTGAATTTATTTTCAAGTCTGTTCTCTACATGATCTGTTTGCAACCATAAGAATACTGGCAACCAGTTTTGCCCTTTGGTCTGTATCAAAGTAATCTTCAACTTAATCAGTTTCTGGCCAGGGAACGTCGAGTTTCAAAGCTGCGCTATCTTTATACTCACGCGTTATGATTCTTTGGTTACGTTTTGAAATAAATATCTTACAGCGACTGGATTAATTTTGGCATACTGTCTTTTATCGGTCACATAATACTTTCATGGCATGACTAAATATATTAATCCTGTGTCAGATACAATAATTTTGCCAAACTACAAAGATCGGGGAACAGTTGAATCTTTTATTTAATTTACTTTTGCCATTGAATAACAGGATTTGGCGGTTGAATTGGTTTTAGTTGCATCAAGCGCTGCCTTTTGTTGCTGGCGAATTTGGTGTTAATAACCATTTTCGTGGATTTTTGCCTATATGGACGATTAACTTATGCGGTTTCCCTCTGCATTAAATAACTGCCCACAAAGCATCATTTGTTTCCCTTCCACTTAAAATAAGTGCAATCGCATTAAGTTCCCATGTGTTGTCTATTGGCACCGCTTCATTGTGAATATACCAAATGTGCTCAAATTGACTGTCTAGTGTGTGAAAATTATTTATTTTCAGAATTCATGCATTTAAAAAAATATGCATGCAAATTTAAACTGATGCTTCGAATATGTCCTTACTCTCCTTCAATAATAGAACTTGTTTTTTTCTTCTTTTTTAAATTATATTCAATGTTATTTTGAGAGTTATTTGTATATGATGTAGTGTATCTAGTAATATGTTAGCTTTCGTAAGATATGGAGGATACAGAAATTCGGAATGAAAAATTCTATTCAATTTACGTACACATTAGTGCTTACTGGCTAGTCATTTGTAGGAACCGATATTTTTCAAACCAACTAGATAATTGATTAAGTAATGGTAAGAACTGTTTAGTCTTATATTATCATTATAATTAGTGATATATCCTTGTTGCAAAAATTGACTTAAATATTCGAAATTATTCAATTAGCATTATAAACGATTTATTAATTTTTCAAAGAGGCGTATAATCGCGCCACTAGCAGTTCACTGATTAGTAGGTAAATAAAATACTTCTCCCTACGCAAATGAGTGAGAGTTGTTGGCTGCATGAAGCCTTGCATTGGAGGCTTATTTATCCTTTTTTCCAAAAATTCCATTTGGTTTGTAAGGCAGTATTAGAATAATAATTTTGCTGCTCTAATTTTGGAAAATTCAATTCATTGTATGATGTAAAGCGGCATTATCATCATAATAATTGATTTTTGTTGTTGGTTGTGGTGTGGGAGAATCAGTTTTACCGAGGAGACCGGGGATTCATAAAAGTTAATTTCTCCATCGCGTTTTTAAACATGTCAGTGTGTTGGCAGATTAGCTGGTTTGTGGCCTTTTAGCCAACGGTAGGATTTCAACCGATCAATACAATTTACAGGATGCATTTTCTATTTGACCGATGGAAATGTTGGTGTTTCTATGGAATATTTTTTGAACTCGACCGTCGTTAGTCAGCAAATCAGGCTTTAAGTCGTCTGTGAATAGTTCTTCGAACACGATCAGCTTTTTCACAAAATCTAGTCTATTTCGTTTCAAATGCAGAGGCGACAAATTTTTGGAAAATTCTATAGGCTACTCTGGCGCCATTCGAAGAATAATAATAAGTGATTTTTTCGGAAAAAAGTCTTGGTTTAAAGAAAAATGTGTAATTCTGAACATCAGCTTGAGTAACGAAACGAAGACTCATATCTCCGACGCATTGGATGATTCTTCTCGGTAGGTATGTGTAAAAATGCAGCTTAAAATAAGCAATGTTGGGATGTAAACTTTACTATGGACTGCATAAAGGCGTGATCTCAAGTTGGTCATGTAGCATATATGCATAAACAAACGGATATCTAGGTCTCCACAAAATGGATTTCTGAAGAGCGTATTACTGTAAGGCAGAACTGATCATACCCCTCCTTTATCTAGTTCGTTGTTAAAATCCAATATATTTTACCAATTCAATTCTCTGTTTATCAGGATGGAGTGGGACGTAATTAAGGGATCGAAGTCGAACGAGATTGCTGATCCAGATATTCTACCTACCTTCCGATTTGAGTCTCGTCAGTAGCTTGACGATCATAATAAAAAAAACATTTCCTGTACCTACGTAACCTGCACTCCATTATAATTTTAAAACAATAATAGCTTTTGTGTACAGTTTGACCCTGATTATTATTCCCAAAACGCTCGATTGGCAATGCTATCCACCAAACCATAAATCGGTTTGCAAGGTTGTCCAGGTGCTGATCAGTGTGGGTATTCATTTCTCACGTCTGCAGCGTCGCGATGGATTGGTAGTTTACTTAGATATATGATCGTGGATTTGGTCAAAACGATGAGCGTTTTAAAAATAAAATAAAGGCTAATGTGTCAGTATATTTTGGCAATAGCCGATCTGCCTGTTTCTGTTTCTATAGCAGCGGCTTTGTTAGTGAATGTTTCGTTAATCACGCTCTTGGTTTCCTGTCGAGCTTGACAATAGCGACCATTTCCGTAGCGTGTACCTCTAGACTAACAGATGGACACAAAAAGGTTATTCTTCAGAATTCGATTGACAGTCCAGCCATCTTTTCCAGAATCCGCGCTCCTTCAACAACTTCAAGTTCTGCACCAGTAATGAGAAGTGCGGATCTTGAAAATATCGATCGAAATGTGAAGAATTGTGCTGGGTGAGTTTGATAACTGCTTCCGTCTATTTGGCCTCGTCACCAAATCATTTACTTAACTGAACAATGCAACCACCTGTCGCTAACGGTTGCGAAGCAAATGAATGCGAATTAGACATAGCTCAGAATCAACATCACCTTAATCGATTAGTAAATGGACGATTTTTGAGAGCAGATGCCGGTAGCGCTGGATACGTGTGTAGCCAAGTGCATGTGTTGCTCTATCGGATGGTCTAGTTTGTTACTCGCTATTTATGACACCTGAGCATAAAACCAAAGACGTTTCGTACACCAGAGAAAAGTTGCACTGTTCCATTATGCTACACAACACAAAATGGGCACATGACAACAGTTAGATACTGTTTGTTGCGGAGTTATAATAAATATGCAATTAAGTATTAGGTGTTGCGCACCTAATAACAAATTAGTTCAATTATAACCAGAAGGATAAACGAAGGTCAGAATGAATGGAAAATATAATGTCGCACAAATTCGTTTCGTGCTTATATTGACGACTCATCTGTAGGAGCCGGTATTACGCCCTTTACCCACTGTATTTTGGTAAGAAGTGTGGAAAAATAGGTTAGTACAACCTCCTAGAAAAATTGTAAACCTGCAGTAGTGAAGCTAACGTCATATAGTCTTCGACAATGCGATTCCAACGCTAATTCACTTCATATAATATATATACCTAACCTGTAAAGGATACCAACACTATGGCTATTGTGTCGGTACCGAAAAGGAGCATGGTACTAACGCTAGGGTTGCCGATTCTGTACATGTTACCAGCACGATGGATTTCAATGTATGCTATAGTTCATCCAAATTAAGAATTACAATTATTTCCGAACGCCTTTTACTTCAGTAAATCCATACACTCTGGCCTTGATCGATATCAGTTATCACATTTCGCGGTAATCATGACATTGAATTAAATATGTAACAATAAGATACTGTTTCAGAGAATTAATCTATATTCAATTATGTATTAGGTGTTGCCCACCTAGTTCAATAATTACCAAACACAGCATGAATGAAAAGTATAATCCAGCGCACATTCGTTTCGTGCTTAGTGGCGACTCATCAGTAGGAGTCGATATAACGCCCTTTACCCACTATATTTTGCTGAGGAATGTGGGAAAATACGACTGTACAATCTCCTAGACGAATGTATAAATCTGATAGGTACGCAAAACCTAAAATATGATTTCATATATGCATAAGTTCTCCGCAACAAACAGTATCTAATTGTTATATATTTAATTAAATGATGTCATGCTTACCGCGTAATGTGATAACTATTATCGATCAAGGCCAGAGTGTATGGATTTACTGGAGTAACAGGTGATTAGAAATAGTTGTAATTCTCAATTTCGGTGGACTATAGCATAAATTGATATCCATCATGTTGGTTCCATGTATCCACTCGGAGACCATAGTGTTAGTACCATGTATCTTTTCGGTACAATAATGCTGGTTTCGGGTTTTGACACAATAGCCATAGTGTTGGCACCCTTTACAGGTATATATATTATATAGAGTGAGTTTTAGTAGAAGTCGTATTGTCGAGATTTTATATGATTGCTTCACTTCACACATTTGCCTAGGAGATTGTATCGTCCTATTATCCCACATTCCACATCCAAATATATAGAGGTTAAAGGGCGTAATACCGGCTCCTACTGATGAGTCGTCAGTAAGCACGAAACGAATGTGCGCGAGATTATACTTTTCGTTCATGCTGTCTTTGGTGTACCCTACTGGTCATTATTGAACTAATTTGTTACTAGATACGCACCAATTAATACATAATAACACATGGCATGTTTCGCAACATTTCGTAGTTTACGGTACGTTGCGTTGTGAATGATTTTAGCTCTTCGATTTCTTAGTGATAATTCAATAAATAAATCAGTTACACTTATCATAACCTTATGCCATTATAAGTGAAAAAATTAGACATTAGAACACCATTCAATCCACTCAGATTGTACTCAGGATAAAACTTGTTTAATGCAAGTTCTTGTCATATCATTAAATAGGCGCACGTCACGCGTGTGCATGTGTATGTGTATACTTAAATAAACAGGTTCAATTAAATATGATGAATAAGCATCTACTTACGTCTAAATAAAACTGAAGTCAATAAACATTAGTTTACCCTTTGCACGCGTCAGACTAATCACTTATTCTTAAAATTTGTTTTATTAGATTGATCTCAATAGGTAGGAGGGAGGAAGACACAAAAATCCTATTCAATAAATGAAGAAGCTTTATTAAGATATGAAATAAAATAAGTGATGGTTAGACAATAAATTTTGAAATTATTCAAAGACAAAATAAGCAGTACAGAGGAAGAAGATAGAAGCCACTAAGAGTTATAAAATCAAATGAGTAGATGAGGGTAAAATTTATACAGACTATATTCTCAATAATTGATTAGCCATTAATTGTATAATAAGCAAACTAAGAAGTCAGGTATTGCAAATCGAACATAGTAATTTTTCAACAGCTTTTCATTCTTTATATTATCCCTAGGTATAATTTTGATAGATTCTCTAATCAATCTCGTTATCCTATTGCAATTACATATTGCTATGCGTTTTCAATAATCCACTATATGACGTGCAAGATCAGATTTAGAAACATGTATAATTTTGCATGCCTCTTCTTACCTTGATTGGACGCATGGTCTTACCTAAAATTGTTTAAATCAAATTTGCGAGCTTGGAGTAAGCACCAATCCCATTGTATTTTAACCAGACGTTAGAAAGCAGCAAAATTACGGTCAGTCGCACGCACTGACGCGTTTCGATCTTCATGATCATCATCAGAGTACGACGGCAATTAAGTTAAGTTCAATGTACGCGAAACTAATATTGGTGAGAGCCGTTTATCTAATTTTGCTTTCCATATGTATGCAATGAGGTTTGATCCACGCTAGTCAGTTTGCCGTCGTACTGATGACGGTCATAGGAGGTCGAAACACGTCAGTGCCTGCGACTGGCGGTAGTTTTGCTATGTTGTTCGACGACTTGTTAAATGCAATGGGATTGATGTTTACTTCAAGCTCGCAAACTTAATTTAAAGAATCGATACCACCACCTGCGCAATCAATTATTGTTTAATTGTATTGCCTATACATGAGACTACAATCGTTCCATGTAATTTGATACACCTGATGTTTCTAAGGGTTTAATCTTTTCTTTTTGGTTAGGAGTATAGGGCCTAAAGTAAGAGACTGTTTTAAACGGTCCTTATATTGTATTTTAAAGCTATTAATTTTACTATTCCACTTAATTTAGATTCCGGTAGTATCTTGACCTTTTGATCTTCCTTATCTTTATCTATTTTTATGTGCCTCAACTTAGAAAAACATTTTCTTATGACATCCATAATCCAATTTGGTTCTGAAATTTGCTTGAGCGGGACAATTGATAGCACTTGATTTCTTTACATTTCCAGGTGCACAGACAATCTTTGGCATTGTTTGATGGGTTCTCACTTGTCCCTTAATTCTAAGGCTGTCCATCAGCTTCCTGTCCAAAAATAACGTTGGAAACAGATTTTCCGATTTTTCCACAAATTTTCGAGGCTTTATTTCCAATCCCATCTTCAGGGTCAACACCATACTCACAGGAAAAACATCTTGTGGAAAATGAGGATACCACATTTGTTAACAAACCCTAATGATTTAAAAATTGAATAATTCCCTAATAGTTTACGCAACATTTCAAGTATCCAGGTCATTCACTTAGAAAATGCATATAACTGAGATTTTACAATTACTAATGTTGGTATCATAGGGCAACCATTTTTGTAGTCTTTATATTATTACTGTAGATGATTCAACTAGTCTTAGCTTCTGATTATTATTTTTATTTCATTTAATAACTTGAGCTATTTTATCCTATGCACCATCCAGATGAAAGAAGTTTGCTTTTCATACAAGACGTTCTCCGTCTTTCCTATAAAATCGAACTTGAATTAAATGGACTTTATTTGCGCGGGCGGTGATAATAGTTAATTAAATCAGGGTTGTGATTTTGACATAAACATCTGTCCCATTAAGCACATACATTTGTAAGTATAAAACAATCATTGTACAGTGTAGAATAGAAATTCATCCAGTGGACCGGTTTTGTCTATATTTGGAAATCATCCCGTACTGTGCATAATTTGCCACGGGCAGGACTGGAACCTTGGCACGTCTGCTCCGGAAGCTGTTGCTCTAACCACTGGGCCACCCTGCCGCACGCCCCACACAATTTTCAGTCATACGCTAACTCGTGAAGCCTATTTGGAATCTCTGTAGACTTAAAATTCCAAATAGCTATCCCAAATCTGTCGTTATAGAATAGACATCGCACTTCCTGGGGAAGTGGTATCCAACTGAACATTTAGATAATAAAATGGAACTAAAAGAATGACTAATCGAGAAACATTATTTAACATATAATTGAAAAATGCGTGTAGCGTGCAACAGGATGGTTCACTGATTAGAGCAACAGTTTCCGAAGCAGACCTGTCCAGGTTAGAGACCTGCACGCGATCAAGTGTGGACAGTATTTGATGAGATACCAATAAGGAAGAAACCGGTCTACTGGATGGATTGCCTTCTCTACATTATAAAATTCTGTTTATACTGATAAACATTGTCTTACTTGTTTATTATAACGACGCCTTTGCCTTTATCAGCACGTAATATTTTGTTTTCTGCCTTTCTGCTAATAACTTCAAAGGTTGAAGGAGTTTCCGTGTTTCGCACCTGGATTAATTGAAATTACCTGATCTGCGTTTTGACTAACGCAGCTTTCATTGTTCCAGTAATTTTCTTTTAGAAAGATATTTCGGCCCATCTTACCGTAGGCCTTCATCAGTTGCATCTCACGAAACAAATGAAGCAAGTGTTTTATTTCCTCTAGTCATAATATTTATATACCTCAGACTGACCTTTCATTAGATATTCGCGTGTCACATATTTGTGTGTGTGTACATTTTCATAACCGTTGTTTTCATCTAACTAATTTCGACCAGAGTGGCTGAATAATAATTTATCAATTGCATGCAATAACTATTCGTTTTTAACACACTCAGTGTAAATGACGTAACTGAGATGGGGGAGACCCATAATTCAGAAAACACTCGTTCATAAAAACATGCCATGAGTGATTAAACCAGAAGTCCGAAAGACTATTGCACATGTTAAATTACAATTCAAACTATTAATTAGATACCATAAAGATGAAGCTAATAACAGTTATTGGCGCACGCCATGCATGTCCATGTGTATGTGTATGCATAACTAAAAAACTTGGTTAAATTATTTTATTTTGATACACATGTACGTACATCTAAATGAAACTGCAGTCAATAGACACTTGCCTTTGCACGTGTCAGACAAATTATTGTTTATAACTATTGTATTATTATAATATTTCCAATGGGTAGGGTGGGGGTGTAAAACAGAAAATTAAGGTTGAAATCAATATTTGTTTTAAAAATCAAATGAACAGTTAGAGATGAAATTTTGAAGACTATATTCATAATAATTGTTTATTCATTTGTTGAATAAAAGCCCACTAATTAGTCAATCTAATCTGATGTTCTTAATCTTTTTACTTTTTCAGTTACTAATTCATGCAATCGCCTTTTTTCTTCCACCTAATTCTAGCTAGTGCAGTATTCCAAATCGGACCTAAGATTTTTCAACAGCTGTTTCATTCATAATATTATCTCTCTAGATTTAATTTCGATAGATTCCTCATCAATCTCGTCATCCTATTACGACTACATATTGCTATGCGTTTGCATTCCTCCCAGTCGATAGTATGCCCAGTCTCCACTACATGACGAGCAAGATCAGATTAGCAATATGTCCATATTTACACGCAGTTTTATAGTTCACCTCTTTCTTACTTTGGATTGGGATGCATGGTTTCACTAACATACTTGAGACTGCAATCATTGCATGGGATCTCACTCTGAAGTGTCTAAGGGTTCAATCTTTCTTTTTGGTTAGAGTATAGTGCCTAGTGTAAGGGGCTGTTTTAAACTAGTCCTTATATTGTATTTTAAAGCTATTGATTTCACTTTCTTCTACTTAATATGGAGTCCGGTGTCGGCTTACATGACCTTCCGCTCTTCCTTATCCTTTATCCGCTTTTGTGTATCTCAAACTAGATTTCTAAATTCTTCACCATGTCCCCATTGTTGTATCTATTAAATGAGGAGGGTAACCATTAGTCTTAAATATATCGCGTAGTCTGTCTAATTCTAACTTCCTATGCTTTATATCTACAATTTGAGACTTCTTAATGTTAACAATTTTAAGATCCTGATTTTCATGAAACGGGTGATTGGACTTGAAATTAAGAAGGATTCCTGAATGCTATCCTTTCCATAAATATCTCTTCCCAATTTCAGACCATTTCTAATTAATTTGACATCTAAAATGGTATCACCACCCGACGATTCCCTTTCTAAGGTAAATTGTAGTTCGCCTATTCGATTAGCTAAACTTAAGAAATTTTACCAATTTATTGTCACCATGGTTCCAGATCAGTAATATATCATCCAAGAAACGTAGGTACAGTTTTGGTTTCAATGGAGTCTTATCCAAGAGATTATTTTCCAAATAATGCATAAAGATATTGGCTATTGGGACTGATGTTATTGTCCCATTGGAACGCTCTAATTTGTTTATAAAAATTCCTCATGAAATTTAAAATAAGTGGAGGACATACAACACATCATCTCCATGACGTGTCCTAACGTCATTTTGCTTCCTTCTAATATTAGTGGGTGATCAACTAGAAACGTTTTAAAAACAAATCCAGAGCCTCAGGTACCGGTATATTTGTGTACATAGATACTACATCTAAGCTTATTAATCTATCCTTTTCATCTAGTACATATTTATCAATAATTTCAACCAAATGATATGAGTTAAGCAAGGTATGTTCTAAGAAATAGGAATATTTTCTTATTCTATGGCACAAAAACTTTGAAATTTTATATGTTGGGGAGTGTTGTACATTCACTATAATTCTTAAAGGATTACCCGGCTTATGCACTTTAACTAAACCATAAACTCTGGGTGCAACCGTATCTCTTTGAATGAGAGTGTTACCATGCGTCGAATCCAATTCTTCATTAGCAATCATTTTATTGATTAATAATTTTACTTGCCCTTGTAACTTATCAGTAGGGTATTTTGTTATTTTATTGTATACTTCAGCATTACTTAACTGTTCTATCATTTTATTGTTATAATCAGATTGATTCATCAGAACTGTAGCTCCTCCTTTATCCGCCTTAAGACATATAACATTATTTGATACTAAATCTTTTCTGAGACGTTTAATTTCATAATTAGGCTTAACTTTATCCTCTTTGTGTGTTAAAACCAATGAGGCAACGTCTAATTCAAATTTCACCTTATCATTATCCGAAAGAAGCTTTGCCGTTTTGACAGCCTCAGTAATTAATTCGTTTCTAACCGATCTTTCATTAGGAATAGCCATGTTTAAACCACGGTTAAGTAGTTCAACTTGATCCTTCTTAAGATTTAATGTTGATAGATTTACTATTCTATTAGTCCCGATTAAATTATCATTTTCTTGGGGTCTATAAATTCCCAAGTCAGCTAATTTTTTATTATGTCTAATTCTTACTTTTTAATTTCTCTATTACGGGCTTTATCACTGAAATCCTCAATGCATTTAAAATCATCTGCGTGCAAAAGAGAAGTTAACATCGATCTTAGTTTAGTTTTTTCCTTAATAAGTATAATCTTACGTTTAACTAAATCACGAATCAAAGTTTTTATAATATTTATACAAAGCTCATGCTTAAGGGACATGCCATAAGCATTTAACTTAAAATTTAATTTAAAACGAAAACATTTAGGAATAACATCATGTTTTAAACAAATACTTAAAAAGGAAATATTTGACACTTGCCTCACAATTTGTTGTTTCAATAACGTATATTTATTATACCATTTAACGGCATTGCTGCTATAATTCCATGTTAAATGTTTCTTGAAGGAGTTTCCGTGTTTCGCACCTGGATTAAAGTGCATAAGCCGGGTAATCCTTTAAGAATTATAGTGAATGTACAACACTCTCCAACATATAAAATTTCAAAGTTTTGTGCCATAGAATAAGAAAATATTCCTATTTCTTAGAACATACCTTGCTTAACTCATATCATTTGGTTGAAATTATTGATAAATATGTACTAGATGAAAAGGATAGATTAATAAGCTTAGATGTAGTATCTCTGTACACAAATATACCGGTACCTGAGGCTCTGGATTGTTTTAGACGTTTCCTAGTTGATCACCCACTAATATTAGAAGGAAGCAAAATGACGTTAGGACACGTCATGGAGATGATGTGTATTTGTATGTCCTCCACTTATTTTAAATTTCGTAAGGAATTTTATAAACAAATTAGAGGCGTTCCAATGGGACAACCTTTATCGGTCCCAATAGCCAATATCTTTATGCATTATTTGGAAAATAATCTGTTGGATAAGACTCCATTGAAACCAAAACTGTACCTACGTTTCTTGGATGATATATTACTGATCTGGAACCATGGTGACAATAAATTGGTAAATTTCTTAAATTTAGCTAATCGAATGAGCGAACTACAATTTACCTTAGAAAGGGAATCGTCGGGTGAATTACCATTTTTAGATGTCAAATTAATTAGAAATGGTCTGAAATTGGGAAGAGATATTTATAGGAAGGATACTTATTCAGGAATCCTTCTTAATTTCAAGTCCAATCACCCGTTCCGTATGAAAGTCGGGATCTTAAAGTCATTAACATTAAGAAGTCTCAAGTTAACAGATATAAAGCATAGGAAGTTAGAATTAGACAGACTACGCGATATATTCAAGACTAATGGTTACACTCCTCATTTAATAGATACAACAATGAGGGACATGGTGAAGAAGTTTAATCCTAGTTTGAGATACATAAAAGTAGATAAGGAAAAGGAAGAGCGGAAGATCATGGTATTACCGGACTCTGTATTAAGTAGGAAAGTGAAATCAATAGCTTTAAAAAACAATATAAAGACCGCTTTAAAACTGTCCCTTAAACTAGGCATTATACACCCTAAACAAAAAGAAAAGATTGAACCCTTAGACACTTCAGGAGTGTATGAGATCCCATGCAATGATTGCAGTCTCAAGTATGTTGGTGAAACCATGCGTCCAATCAAAGTAGGAAGAGGTGAACATAAAACTGCGTGTAAATATGGACATATTGCTAAATCTGATCTTGCTCGTCATGTAGTGGAGACTGGGCATACTATCGACTGGGAGGAATGCAAACGCATAGCAATATGTAGTCGTAATAGGATGACGAGATTGATTAGGGAATCTATAGAAATTAAATCTAGAGATAATATTATGAATGAAACAGCTGTTGAAAAATCCTTAGGTCCGATTTGGAATACTGCACTAGCTAGTGGAAGAAAAAGGCGATTGCATGAATTGGTAACTGAAGCTAGCTCCAGTAAAAGATTAAGAACATCAGATTAAGATTGACTAATTAGTGGACTTTTATTCAAGAAATGAATAATCAATTATTATGAATATAGTCCTTAAAATTTAATCTCTAAATATTCGTTTGATTTTAAAACAATTAGTGATTTCAACCCTAATTTTCTGTTTTGCACCCCCAGCCTACCTATTGATATTATTCTAGTAATACAATATTTATAAGTAATAATTTGTCTGACGCGTGCAAAGGGTAAATTAATGTCTATTGACTGCAGTTTCATTTAGATGTACGTACATGTGTATCAAAATAAAATAATTTAACCAAGTTTTTTAGTTATGCATACACATACACATGGACATGCGTGGCGTGCGCCAATAACTGTTATTAACTTCTCTATCTTGAGTACAACCTAGTGGTTTGAATTGTAATTTAACATGTGCAATAGTCTTTCGGACTTCTGGTTTAATCACTCATGGCATGTTTTTATGACGAGTGTTTCTGAATTATGGGTCTCCCCCATCTCAGTTACGTCATTTACACTGAGTGTGTTAAAAACGAATAGTTATTGCATGCAATTGATAAATTATTATTCAGCCACTCTGGTCGAAATTAGTTAGATGAAAACAACGGTTATGAAAATGTACACACACACAAATATGTGACACGCGAATATCTAATGAAAGGTCAGTCTGAGGTATATAAATATTATGACTAGAGGAAATAAAACACTTGCTTCATTTGTTTCGTGAGATGCAACTGATGAAGGCCTACGGTAAGATGGGCCGAAATATCTTTCTAAAAGAAAATTACTGGAACAATGAAAGCTGCGTTAGTCAAAACGCAGATCAGGTAACTTCAAAGGTTGCTTTGTTATTGCATGCTGTTCTGCGCATTTAAATGATTTCATATATGGGGCCTGATAAGATATGATAGCTGTAAACAAATTTTTGTACTCAGTTTTTGTTAGTTCAATGTGGGATGTTTGTTCAAATAGAAATTGTAATGCTGCCACAAAATCAATATTGCTTTAATCTGGCAAATGAATTCTATTATTTCGACCCATCGATAATGTGTTATCATTGTTAACTTATCGACTTGTTGTTGAGGTAAGTTCTGCACACTTTAATCAATATCAATCGGTGTTAACTCAACTAATACTATATTTTATATTACTTTTACATGTATATTTGGTTCGTCAATTGTTAAAATGCGAAATCCAATCAAACACACGTCTTTAAGACCATCCTCTTTAAAAGTGTCGCGGTTTCCCGCGCAACATGAAGCTTTAATGCAGCTAATCTACGAGCTTTATTCGTCCTTATTGGGGACTCAGCATGTACTGTCCAGAATTTAGCGCTGACAGGGATCGAACCCAGGCACGTCCGCTTCGTAATCTATTGCTCTAGCCACTGAGCCACACTGCCGTAGACTACACAAAAATTTCAGTTATATACTAATGTTTCTTGGTTTTCCTTGCCTTTAGGTGGAGCATATGTGACATCGCTTTAGATGTAATGTTCAAACTAACCACCCTCGACCAGTCATTATAGACCAGACACCACGCTACCTGTTAAAGTGGTATTGAATTGAGCATATATAGAATTAAACGATCATTGGTTGTGCGGGAGCAGATAAATATTGTATAGTGTAGAAAAGGCAATTCATCCAGCAGACCAGTTTCGTCCTTATTGAGAACACTTCACATACTCTCAAGAATTTGCCGCAGACTTGCCCGAGTTTCAGCCTTAAACGCGAAAAATTCTGGGCAGTACTTCAAGAGTTCATAAAGGGGACAAAACCCGTCTATTGGCTGGATTTCATTTTCTACCCCGTACAATGCTTTGTTTATACTGACTAACGTATGTATATATTGGTAATGGTGTTTATATCAAGATGGTAATCTTGATTTAAAGTCATGATTAAAAAGCTAGTTCGTATAGAAAAGAAACGATATATCAAATTTATAATGTTCTAATGAGGCCGATACTAGGCGCCACACACCGTGAGATAACCTTTAATGGTATGTTTGGTAGTGTACTGCGTAAAGTAAGCGATTTTCAAATTATCCAAATGCTATAGTTCGCTGCTAGCATTTCGTTCTACTAAATTTGAAATTTTTTAATACTATATTAACGTAGTAATAATCTGCGTTTATTTTCAAAGTTTCGTTTTAAAATAAAATTTAGTTTCGATTTTATTTACCTGTTTTATTTTCCTCCGTAATTATCCATTCTAACCACATAACTGCTTCAATCTTCTGAATCTATGTTTACAGTCGACCATTCTAAGTTTTTTCAGCTTAATCGATTATGAAATACCTAATAAAATTCTAAATAGATTACTTGTGTAAAAATAGAGAAGGGTGCCGCAATTTTTCTTTTACTACACATCTCTTGAAGCCAAATAATGATTTGTTAAAACCTTGAAACAATTTATTTAAAATACTACTGTATGCACATTTTTGAAGTAACGGAAATAAGAAAAAAGTTGTTAGGATAAGCTGTTTTTAGCTCTCACAGAACGAATAAAAATAGTATTTGCAATTTGTGAAAATTGTAAATTATCCGTATACTTATTTTTAAAATATAATACTGGCTCCACTAAAACAAAATAACAGAATATACAAATTACGATGAACAGATTATCATATTACACACAAGAACTATCAAATAAGGGGAAACATTTTCGATATTTAATTTTTACAACCACAACTAATACAAAAAAGGAAGTTATTAAAAGTTTGGGATATTAGAATAGGCAAATTAGGATATTATTATTCAAGATACAATAAAAAACATTGGAAAATAGTATGAAAAACAGAAAACAAAACAAAAGAGGTTTCACAACAGAATCCTCAGGAAAATAGCACAATAGAATTACATAGGTTTTAAAAAATAATTCAGGTAGTTGAACTCTTTACGTACTGCGATCCATTTGTCATTTGTTAAATATTCAATATATTTACACATTTTAGTCCATTTTGACTGCGAAACACAAAACGAAACGCAGCACAGTTTAACAAAGGTGAGCAACTGCCAGTTATTTATACTTTGTGGTCAAACTAAAAACTCGAAAAACGTGATAATGCAAATCGAGCAAGAATCACTGGCTGTTCTCTCGAGGCATGCATATGCCAAAACACACAATCAAACGTGATTTCGCAAGCGCGTGCTAAACTATTAACAAATGTACACTCAAAAATCTGATGGTATGCTGATATATATATATATATATATATATATATATATATATATATATATATATATATATGAAGACGGACAAGAATCCTTCAAATGGAAGAGCTTGTCAAAAATGCAGTCACAAATAATTCACACACTGAACCGTTAAGGAAGTTAAGTAACTAGCTTCAGTTGCTCAATACGAGGATGCAGTTGTTGGTGGAAAAATAATTAAAGTAGAGGACCGTCAAGCTGGTATAAACCCGCAAATCACATCATTTGCATTCGCTACGACAAGAGCAGACAATCCCGGAGACTAGAACATCGACAGAATCATAACTATATTATAAATGCAGTTACCGCATTGCAGCCCGTAGCCATAATTTTTTTGGACTAATGACCGCCGGACCTAGGCCATCTGTATAGGCAGCTTTATTGTAAACCTTCCCGGCATGTTAACCTCTCTTCAATACACGCTGTACGGCCTCAATCGGTTCTAATGTTGGTTGTCATGTTTCACGTAATATGCGACGCTACCTCCTTAGTACCGAAGTATACTTCTCACAATCATACAAACAACTGAATCACTGATGTTTTTGTTTGTACTCGAGGGTTCCATTGTAAATGTATTGGTGTTTGGGCTAAATTGCAGGCTCTACAGAGCCAACTGTACACGGTACTGATCTACATTTGAGTGCATGTGAGGATAGGAGCGTGGGATTATGTACACGTGATTAATTAAAGGATACACAGCCTTTGCGTAGTTGGCTAATTTCTTCAAAAGAGCATATATTCAGGGAGTAAAAGAAAATAATTCCAATTGATCAAATCCATAAACGCAGTACTTTCCATACGATTAGTTAATATTAAGATCGTTGCTTTTCTTGAAATTATGACGATCTAACGAGTAATGCATCGGGAAATTCGGAATTTTTAAATGAAAGTTATGACATTGAGGAGCTAAGCTTGGCCTATAAGAATGAGCAACCTTTTCCAAACAGAAATCGTGTCTGCTCTATATACTGTGAGATTATTAACGGTAAACTTAATTTAACTGTCGAAAGACTGTAGGTGATAGAAATAAGGTGCTCCATGCGACACAGTTACAACATTGTTGAATTTGGAAAAATAGCTTTCTATTGCATACTTTTCAGAAGTTAACAGAACAAAACAAAACAGAATGGAGCGAATTAAAAATAAAGTAAACAACTGTGCGAAGAAAAAAAACTTTATAGACCCATTGGCGAAAAATAAGAACCGCAATCCGGAAGGAATACAGTTGACAAATATTGTTTTGAATTTTATAATTTTGTACGTGGATGAAAATCTAGCAAGCGATTTTTATCCGCTCATTGCCGATCCTTATCAAAGTTCAAATTCACAAATAATATATAGAAAAGACATTAATTTCATAGAAAAATATAAATATTTACATGAAGTTTGTAAAAAAATGGCTAAAATTAAATAACGTTTTCTAGAATAAGACAAGTTTACAACAAGACACTTGATACAGAAAATGCACGTTTAGGCCGAATCGTCTCCAGAACTATCAAAACACGAAAGTTTGTGCTCTTGGTTGGACAGTACGATCATCATATTTAGCGTATCCATGATTTTCATTTGTGGTCTACAGATTAGCACTAATAGTTCCGTGATGATCTGTGATGGCTGGGTGCTTGTTCGTTCCGTCAGTCCGAAGGTTTCCACACCATTCGTAATAACCACTGGAAATGAAGGTCGATCTAATCTTGGGTGTATGACGTTACGGTACTTTATTTTCAATACCTTCATCAGAAATCTAATAACATTCGGCACACTCTTCGAAAGACCAGATTTAAGCAGAAGAATGCTGATCTACAAACCAGGAAAGCAAATTGTGGATACGTCAAATACGAAAACACATTTAGGCCTGCGGGCGTACGGTGATGAGTTCTAATTATGAAGAGTATCTCATGATCAGCACCACACACAGAAGTACATAATCATTTGTAAACTGATGCTAAACTACCGAACAACTATTGCCAAGATTGTAGTTGTGTTTAGGTTGTTAAAAAGCACTAGATCATCAATTCGTAAGATGCGCAAACTGTTCAAAGGATTATGAAGCTACCGGATAATTATTCAACTCAGAGAGAGAGAGAGTATGGAAAAAATTAGTTTACAATGGACAAGTGACACATTTAGCATCGTAGTAGACGAAATCAGTAGCAAGTAGTGCTGCTCTGAAAAGTAGAAGTAACCAATAAAACATTGGACGAATGCAGGAGAGCGTGAGAAGCATCAATCGATTAAGATAAAGGTCCAGACACTCGTCTACTGCGATAGAAAGTCAAGAAAGTCATCTTTAGCTAGACAAATTATCCTTCTCTGACAAAAATAAATTATGTTAAAAATACACAAGAGTGCTAGTTGCACGTCTCGTGCTTTACACACAAAATAGACAAACAAAGTTAAAGGCCTGTAGCCTGAAATAAAAATATGTATTAGTAATTATTGCGTCCCACCCAGAAACAGGAAATTTAAGTGTGAATGAAACACTGTGTAGTAAAAACATTAAATTTCACGTACAAATTTGTACGCAAGTATGTATCTACGTATGCATATAATTTTGTATGTATGAGTGCATTTTAAGAATGCGGTTTCGATATGTCTATTATATACATGCACGAATTATATATATATATATATGCATGCGTGCATGTAAATGTTTTTTATTTATGTGCGTATCTATCTTTGTATGTACGCATGTATGTGTATGCGTGTATGCTGATTAGAATGTTTCCATAAATTTATATCACATCATGCGAAATTCTTTTAGTTCTAAATCTTATTCTCAAACAACGCGCGCAAAACAAAACATTATCTGAACACAGCTCAGAAAATAAAGACTGGAATTCTTTTATCAACATTGTATTAAAATTGTAGTTCAGACATGAGTAATTGACAATTCGGGCAGACTATATGATCTAACTAATATATGTTATAGGCAGTTGTTGGAAATATAGTTTCCGGCAAAATTTAAATCAACTTATGCAATTCCTGAGCTTCTGCAATAAGATCAACTTGCAACTACGCAATTATTTATCTAAAAACATTCATTAAAAAAGAAAAACAATAATGTTTTGGTTTTAACTAGTAGCTCGCATTACATTTCTGTCATAGTTTATGATAATTCCATTGCCTAAGATAAATCAAACAGCAAGCCAAGAATAAAATTGGTATAAACCGAGATTGTAATGGCTCAGAAACAATGAATTATGCTTTAATGTTCAGCTCAGCCGAAAAAATGATGCTTAAAACGGACCGGACTTTAATAGATTTGACTTCTACGAATCGAAATATTAGCAAAAATTGTTAATGGGAAAAACCGAAGAAAAATAAACTTTCTGACAGGCTCAGATCAAGAATATCTGTAAAGTTGTTATGAACCATTATAATAAAAAGGCCATACTGCCAAACTTTTCGTTGAGATTTCATTTCAGGCACAGAAGTCATTTCCGATGCAAGCGTACAAGGCCTCCTAGTAAAGTCAGAACGGATGCTACTTCCGAACAGGTGCAAATTTCTCGTTGGCCTGCGTAAAGTGGATTACCGGCTTTCGATGTCAACATTTGAAGTCCATTTTAGAGGACAGCTGTAGTCTGAATACAACATTAATTCTGATGCAATGATTGTGACTGATGAACATCAAATATTTTAGAATGAGTACGAGTTAAAATATACAAACTGGATTACATGTGAAATTTTAAAAAAAATTGTCAACCAGGAATGTCATTTGGTACTGAAACACTACACCAATGTAACCGGTTTAATGCACATACTAACACGAAACCATTGTGATAAAAATTATCAACTAAACGAAAACACCATCAAAAGTTAATATGCATTTGACGTAATGAGAGTGGAATACTTCAAAGCAACTTCGGTAGTTGGCTCAGAAGTTCCAAATCTAAAACTTTCGCTGAATAGCCATGCCCTTTGGCTATATTTTCTGTTTTTCTAGAATTGGTAGTATTCGCAACAGGAGGATCTACGACGACAGAGGACTTAGATCCAGATGATATCTCGCTTAAGTGAGCGTCCCCCAATTCATCAGGATAATAAGGCAAGGGAGGGGCTTCTAGACAGATTCCATTTAATATTGTTCCAATACCGGTACAAGAAGATTCCATATCTTGATGAAAGAAGCCTTGTGTTGGTATTCTTTCTTCAACATGCTTTTGATGTTTCTTTTCATTGTTGTCACATACATATTTTCTTACCTTTTCACTAGATCTGACATCTTGTTTCGATTTAGCGGCTTCGTTGTTTTTGACAGGAGGTATTTCACGTACAGCTTCATCTTGTCGAGTTATAGAGATAGTGTAGTCTGCGTCAAATTGTTGCATTTCGGTGCTAGTCAACACGGGCAGGCCTGTACTCAACGTCAGCTCGTCAAAAACACCGACCATTCTGCGACAATTTTTATCAAAGGCAGGGGAAAATAACTCAGTCACTTGTGATTCCCTGTTGTTTTGATTGATATTGCTCCGGAAGAAGTAGTTTGAGGACAAGGTGGTATCGTCTGGAAGACCACGACCTGCAATGACACTATCTTGGCCTATCTTTGGTCCATCAATTGGTGAATTACCTCCACCAATACTGGAGATTCTCGATGGTGGCTGCACCAAATGCTGATTCAGCCAATGTGATTTATTTCCAGCTAAAGTATGACTATGTATTCGATCTACAACAGCCAAGAAGGAAATAAAAATAAAAATTTATTATTCGTTCTTATCGAAGAACGAAGATCAAGTCTTTGTCTAAAATGAAATAACCAATCACAAAGGATAGATTAGCCAATCAGATAGAAATCAACAGCTTATCGACATTTATGTATCACGTTGAACGAATAAGGTAACAAAGTATATTTCAAAATTAATATGAACACATCATTTATTGCTAACTGGCGACTCAATAAACCAATGAAATTATTATAATCAAGGTTGCGACCTGGATATAAACATCTGACCCATTAAGTACATCCATTTGGCAGTAGAAACTAAGGCAATTCATCGAGTAGACCGGTTTCGTCCTTATTGGGAACTCATCGCTTACTGGCCAGAATTTGCCACGGACATGGTTCAAAGCTCTGCTTCGGAATCTGTTGCTCTAACCACTGGGCCACCCTGCCGCACACTATGCACAATTTTCAGTTAGACTTTCATTTAAGTGGAGCCTACGTGGCATGCCTTGAGACCTAAAGCACCAACTAACCACCTCCGACCTGACATTATAGATCAGATACCACAATGCCTGAGGACGTGGTATTAAATTGAACAGTCATATAATTAAATGAACATTGGTGGCGCGGGCGATGATAATATTTATTTTAATCAAGGTTGCGATTTTGATATAACCATCTGTCCCATTATGTACACGCATGTTCTAAACATTTGATGAGAAAGCTGTTGGATAATTGAGTTGTGAAATCATATACTGTTGTATTTATAAATACAACAGTAAAGCAATTCAGAACGGGACTTTGAAGAAAAATGGCTGAAGATTGAAATTTCCAACGATGAGTTAATACGGGCTAATTTCATTATTGTGGATCGCCATGAAAATAAGATACCATTCTGAACACTTGCGACTCAGTCCAAAATTACATACCCCGGTCTCAATCAACATCAGTTGCTGCTCTTCCCTGGTAATTTTGAAATCATCTAAGCACATTTATTGTATTTAGTTTCAACGAACTAACAAGTGCATTTGCGCATCCGTCATGTTAAAAAGTGAAATTGCACAAAATTATTTGACAAAATATATTGGTTACCGCTACAGAAGCAGCAAAGTGGCAAAATACACTATTAAATGCGAGTATACTTTTTGTTCATACTGACTTAATAAACAATTGCAAATATATTAGCTCTCGACAACGACCAATGTATAACCACAACCAAACGAACATTGGATTCGCGGGCAGTGATAACAATTACTATAATCAAGTTTTCGATCTTAATAAAAACACTTGACACATTTACCGTGGACAAGACGCAAACCCGGGCACGTCTGCTTCGAAAAATGTTGCTCCAACCACTGCGCCACCCTGCCGCACATTAAACACAATTTTCAGTTACATAATAACTAATATATCTCGGTATATATAAAGATCGCATCCTTGATTATAGTAATTGTTTTCACCACCCACACAACCAATGTTCGTTTAATTATGTAAAAATGGTTAGAGAACCAGATTCCGACGTGCCCAGGTTCGAGATCTGTCCGCGGCGAATTCTGGCCAGTTGGTGATGAGTTCTCAATATGGACGAAATCGGTATACTGGGTGATTGGCGATTTCTACACTATATAATTCTTAGTTTATGCTGACAAATGCACGTACTTAATGGGTCAGGTGTTTATATCAAGACCGCAACTTTGATTATAGTAATTGTTATCACCGCCATTTTATATTTAACAAAATGATGCCATTATTACAGCGAAATGTGATATCGATCAAGGCTACAGTGTATAGATTTTCTGGAGTAACAGATGTTCAGACGTAGATTTTATTGCCCAATTTGGGTAAAATTTAGCATACCCTGAAAACTGTTGTATATATATTATATATAGTGATTTGCGTTCAAGTCGCAATGTCATAGACTTTATTAGAAATTAACCCCATTAGAGATTAAATACAAATCTGTATAGGAGTTGTGTATATATATATATATATATATATATATATATATATATATATAATATCTATAATATACTTAGTAAATCACGAATATGTTATTTGTGGATAATGAACGGTATATTTTGAGAATATTTACATTTAAATTGCAAACTTCTCGTTTAACTTAAATGTTGAGTTGTATTGCGTAATGTTTTCCTTCTTATTTTGAATTTTGCCGCCGTTTTCTTGTGCGGGGCAATTGATAGCACTCACAGGTCGGTAAAATCTTGAATCTTGTACATTTTCATGAGCACAGATTTTTGGCATTGATTTTCAATGACCCCTTATTTTGAAGCCATCCACCAGCTGCATGTCTGAAAAGGACATTGGGACAAGACTATTCACTCTTTTTTTCCGAATTTTCTGGACTTCATTTCTAGTCCCATCTTCTGGGATGACATCATACTCACAGGAAAAAATAAATAGTGGCAAATGTGGTATCCTCATTCAAAACAGACCTATTTGTATTTATTTTAATTCCTAAAGTATTTTTTATTGTCTGCCATAATATTCTATCTTCATGCCTATTCTCTTATACTCAAATGTATACAAAAACTTATCCATGTCACCCCCCTGGCATACAACAGTCTATACTCATATATGTGTACTCTACTAAAGTGACATTAATAGAATAACTATAAGCAAACCCTATGGATTGACATACATGCCTATCAATGATGTGTCAATTTTTTAATTGATGTTCCGAACGCGTAGATGGATCCACAACAAAAATTTTATTTTAATGTTGCAGCAATCCTCATATTTCCCGGTTTACGTAATCCCATCCTTTGTGCAATAGGTTATAGAGAGAAAGAGGTTAATAAAACTGCTGAAAGAAAATAGTATTATTCTATCGTTCGGACAAGATAGAATACGGAGCCTACACTAACGAATCGTATCTCGACCAAATACACATTTATACCCATATCCTGCATAAATTTATTTCTTCATTTAAACATCTGTGTCCAAACCATAAACATTTCTATATATATATATATATATATATATATATATATATATATATATATATATATATATATATATATATATATATATATATATAAAATAAATAAATAGATCTGTCTTAAATGGGGATATCACATTTGACACAAGTTGTTTCTTTCCTGTGCGTTTGGTTTCAACCATGGAAATGAAGTCCAGAAAATTCAGAAAAAAGAGTGCAAAATCTTGTTCCAACGTCATATTTAGATAAGCAGTTGATGAGAGGCATCAAAATGAAGGGACAAGCGAGAACCCATCAATCATGGCCAAACTCGGTGCAACCGCAAATGTAAAGGATTTAAGATTTTACCGACCTACGAGAGCTATCACTTGTCCCACACAAGAAAACGGCGGCGAAATTAAAATTGTAGTTATGTTTATTCGGGGTTTTCATTTGATTAGGAGAATGGGAACTAATCAGATTTTTATTCTTGCTTGTATTCTCTTGGGCAGTCAAACGATACTCTGGTTAATTTCGTTTTGTTCTGTGACTGTGTGTGTAGGGACCATTCTCACTTTATCACTGTGATATTTAAGATCTGGATATTCTTGTATTGATGGATTCAGTTTTGATTAGGCTTTCGATTTGTTAGCTATTGAGCGTACTAATGCTTTCTAAGTTTGCTACCTTGCGTATCGCGATTTTCATAAGTTTGATTTGTCCTCCTTGTCACAACGCAGGGTGCGAGATTGCATTGTTGATCGATTATCTTGTTGTGCACTGTCTACCACTGATAATGATGATAGAGACGCCGTTTGAACAGCTGCTTTTAATTCGTTTTATTGAAAATCAGAATGTATACGTGTAATACAATTTAGCGGTCATTGACAGCTGCGGGAGGTGGTAACAATTCTTTAAATCAAGTTAGCGAGCTTAATATAAGCACCAATGCCTTTGTACTTAACCAGCCGCACAACATACCAAAACCACCGTCAGTCACACATACTGATGCGTTTCGATACTCCATGATCATCATCAGAACACGACGGCAAGCTGAGCAATGAGGATCAAACTGCAATGCGTATACATCGACAGATTCTAAGTTAATTTGGGACAATCAAAGCTTTCTAGCATCGGATACGAGAGAAATAATGTGATAAAATCTTCTCTTTTTATTTTCTAGGTTATTTTATTGAAAAACTCTAATTCATTTAAATCAATTGAATTCACACTCTGGCAAATGATAAAGAAAAGTTATTTCACAAGCAAAAGCGTTCAATGGACGTGTGCTTTTTTTTAAAAAATTTTTTTTACAATTCATTATAAAAATAAGAGAAATAAAAAATTAAAAAGAACTTACCTTTAGTATGTTCAGCAATTTTTGAATAATCAATTTCTGCCGAAGCAGTAAGGCAAAACTTGTCAACAGTTCGATCGAAATTCGCACTATCTCGATTTGGTGTACTGTAAACCCGAGCCAGCTGCACATGTTTACCTCTAGTCACGTCCACATCTCTAGAGACAGAACTATTTGCGTAACTGTTTTGAGTAATATTCATTAGCGTCTCTGTTTCCTTTATAGAGGATACACCATACTGAGGTGAGTTGCCGATTTCTGACATACCCCTTCGAGAATTGAGGAGAGACGGGTCAAAATTCACAGTTCTTTTATCTGTTGAACAATATATTTCGCTTTCCTCTTCTCCTATTCTTTTCTTCCAAGTGGAGCCTGTCGATGATGAAACTTTTGTCCTATTATTTACTTTCATCCCTGAAATAGTAGGAGTCACCAATTCAGTTGTCAAAGGTAGCTCATTGTCATTAGTTTCACGATCCTCCTTATGAAGGCTGTGATTGGACTTTCTTGGAATCAGCCTAGTTTGCTTTGTAGATTGCCCTTTGCTGCTGAATCCTCTTAATTTGTTAGTAACATCATTACTGTCATAATAACCATCCATCCCATCACCACCAACAATATCATTGTCACTATGCATTAGGCCGTATTTCTCAACATACTTTAGTGTTGCCAGACTCATGTCGAGAGGATTGAGACCACCGAAACGTGTCACATTCATAGTGTCATTGCTAGACAGTGACTGCAGTTTTGCCCAATCAGTAGCTGATTCAGACTCACGTGGAACATCGGTGAAATCGCGTTTGTACATGTTTATCTGCTGTTGTTGTTTACGTTCACGTTGCGGGTGCTCTTCCGGGGGCAATTTGAGATACTTTTGCATGAGTTTTCCTATGAACATACTCTGCTCCACAGAAGAGGATTGATCGTCATAGACAGGAGATTTTAAGTGTCGATTTTTAAAAATTTTTTCACAACTACTAGCGGCACTCGAGTTTTTATTGGAATTAACGCCAGTTCGACCGGTGTGATCCGGACTGTGATGTTGGTCATTTACGTTAAATGTCTTCAGTTCAGATTGGTCGGCCGACGTTCGGGACGAAGACCATTTGAGGCCAGATTTGAAAGGATCGGCAGTAGTCTTTATTGGTTGACCGGTAGCAGGTGAAATATCTGAGTGTGCTTTGGCCTCCCCGCTTTTAGACTGGCCTGTGTCTGTTCCGCAGGCAGACAGATCATTGTCGCTAAAGCTTTAGTCAACCAGGTAAAAAAAACAGAAAAAAAGGTACACTCAATAATAGAGGAACTGTTGAAAAAAATACTATTTTCTCTTTATGCAATATTCATAAAAATAAAGTAGCTGTATCCATACACTTGACAGATTTGTAAGTGTGTGTGTGCTAAGGGTAATTAGACAAAAATCAAACCAAAACAGCGCATTGATTGGAAATACTAATGATTCTCTAACGCATAACCATGAAATTATCCATCGTTATGTGTGGGCTATAAGACACAACAGGTCACCAATTTATAGCTAGTACAGTATATACTAGACAGATCATTGCTGCTATAGTTTTCGTCAATCAGGTACAAAAAATAAAAAAGGTACACTCAATAATAGATGAACTGTTAAACATACTATATTCTATTTATGCAACATTCATTAGAGTAAAGTAGCTGTATCCATACAGTTGACGGATTTTTATGCGTGTGTGTGCTAACGGTAGTTAGACATCAAAATAAAAACAAAACAACACATCGATAGGAAATACTAATGATTCTCTACCACATAACCACGAAATTATCCATCGTTCTGTGGGCTATAAAAGACCACCAGGTCACAAATTCATAGCTAGTACAGAATAAAAATACACAAGTCATTATTCATAGCTAGTACAGTATGTAAATACACGTAACAGGTCATTATTTGTATAAATATGGCCATTATACGAAACGGATAGACTTCCCTTCCAACTTAAATGTCACGTTGTGCAACTGAGCAGGCATACGGTTCATAAGAAAGATGGTTGAAATTGATTATAAAAACGACAAATAGAAGGATTACAGTTAAATACTGTTTGTTGCGAAGAACTAATATATATGCAAGTATGTGTTAGGCTTTGCGAACCTAGTTCAGTTGTAACCAGAAGGATAAACCAAAGGCAGCATGAACGGAAAGTATAATCTCATGCACATTCGTTTCGTGCTTACTGGCGACTCATCAGTAGGAGCCGGTATTACGCCCTTTAACCACTATATATTTGGTAGAAGAATGTGGAATAATAGGACGGTACAATCTCCTAGACGAATGTGTAAACCTGTAATAGTGAAGCTAACATAATCTAAAGTCAACGACAATACGACTTCAATGCTAACTCACGCTATATAATATATATGCCGAGTCTGTAAAGGATACTAACACTATGGCTATTGTGTTAGTAACTGATACCTTTCTTTGAAATCGATGAGTACCGGATACTAACACTATGGTTTCCGAGTCGGTACATGATACCAACCTGATGGATATAAATTTATGCTAAAGTTCACTCAAATTGAGAATTACAACAATTTCCGAACACCTGTTACTCCAGTTAAACCATACACTCTGGCCTTCATCGATATCAGTTATCACATTTCGCGGTAAGCATGACATCATTCAATTCAATATATTACAGTTAAATACTGTTTGTTGCGAAGAACTAATATAGTATGCAAGTATGTATTGAGGTCGTTTGCGAGACCTAGTAACAAATTAGCTTCAATTGTGACCAGAATGATACAGCGCAAAGGCAGCATGAACGGAAAGTATAATCTCATGCACATTCTTCTACCAAATATATAGTGGTTGAGAGGGCGTAATACCGGCTCCTACTGATGAGTCGCCAGTAAGCACGAAACGAATGTGCATGAGATTATACTTTCCGTTCATGCTGCCTTTGGTTTATCCTTCTGGTCACAACTGAACTAATTTGTTACTAGGTTCGCAAAACCTAATACATACTTGCATATATATTAGTTCTTCGCAACAAAACAGTATTTAACTGTAATATATTGAATTGAATGATGTCATGCTTACCGCGAAATTGGATAACTGATATCGATGAAGGCCAGAGTGTATGGTTTAACTGGAGTAACAGGTGTTCGGAAATTGTTGTAATTCTCAATTTGGGTGAATTTTAGCATAAATTTATATCCATCAGGTTGGTATCATGTACCGACTCGGAAACCATACTGTTAGTATCCGGTACTCATCGAATTCAAAAAGGTATCAGTTACAAGCACAATAGCCATAGTGTTAGTATCCTTTACAGACTCGGTATATATATTATATATTGTGAGTTAGCATTGAAGTCACATTGTCGTTGACTTTAGATTATTTTAGCTTCACTATTACAAGTTTACACATTCGTCTAGGAGATTGTATCGTCCTATTATTCCACGTTCTTCTACCAAATATATAGTGGTTAAAGGGCGTAATACCGGCTCCTACTGATGAGTCGCCAGTAAGCACGAAACGAATGTGCATGAGATTATACTTTCCGTTCATGCTGCCTTTGGTTTATCCTTCCGGTCACAACTGAACTAATTTGTTACTAGGTTCGCACAACCTAATACATACTTGCAAATAGAAGGATGGCCGAAAATGAACAAACCGCAATCCGGACACCAACTCAGCTCTTTATTAGAACTTGGTGACAAACATGTAAACTTCAGCTGACCAAAGGTCTTGCTCGAATCTTAAGCTGTAACCAAAGCGAAAAGGTGATGTAACGCGTGTTATATATGGTGAGGGGACACCACTTGTACCGAATTCCCAAGAAACTCCATGAAATGTCATGGAGCCGGCTTATCCTCCAAAAGGAGTCAGCCGCAGTAAAGTAAAGTAAAGTATATCTAGCTTCTGGTACAATGGCCAATTCACTACACTATTCCACTAGGCACCTGCAGATACCCGTTCATCTCAGCGTCTTCGATAATGGAGTGCGATACGGTATGATCAAAAGTAGTTACGCGCATACATTTTCAGCCACGAGAACACTGGTTCACATTTTCTCGTGTTTGAGTCACATACCAAAACTGTCTTAGATGGCGGGCGAGTGATATGTGCAAGCCTCCTTCTGACAAAGTGCCCCGACCAAGGTTCGTTTCTCAACTAATTGCAACTGTTTCGGCAAACAAATTAACATCCAGATATCCATTGCAAGTTGTTGTTCTTGGTTGCACTGTGAAATCATCATATTTAGCGTATTCACGATTTTCTCTCGTTGGTGATCGATTAGCACTCTTAGTTCCGCAATGATTCAATTGATCCTCATCTCTAAGTACGCCCTGAGTTTAACTTCGTGGTTTCATCACTCCGAAGGCTTCCATATCATTCGTATTAACCACTGGAAATAAAGTTCGATCTAACCTTGGTTTTTTAAAATTTTGGCGCTTATTTATTAGTACCATCTTCCGAAATCTAATAATACAATATGCTAATCACAAGACCGTGTTTTGGGATTTAACGTATCCATGATTTTCTTTCGTGGTTTGTAGATTATCACTCATCTGCTTAAATATGGTCTTGTGATTAGTGTACTGTGTGCAGTTAGCTTTCTGAAGATGGTGATGGAAATTAAGTACCTAAACGTGAAACAGCCAAGGTTAGATCGAACTTCATTTACACTGGTTAGTATGAATAGTGTGGAAGCCTTCGGAGTGATGACACAACGTAGCCGAACGCAGCACGTGCTTGTAAATAAGGATCAATCGGATTATTGCGAAACTGAGTTCTAAGCGACAACCCAGGAAATAAAATCGTGGATACGTTAAATAACTCACCAGATATAACAGACTACTTCATAAATTCCCTATATGTAAACCATACTCAGTAAATCTTATATTTGAGAGTGAAAAATGAGAAATGGCGATGAGATTGTATGGTTTATAAATCAGGAAGTTTCAGTACAAGTCGATCAGTCTTCTGCCACCATCAATCCCATGATGACGAATTAGTTGACGACTGGTGGTAGGGCTTTAATCGGTATAATATTAGGCTTCAGATAACAATTGTCCAAAATAACAACTTTTTGTTTTTGAATAGAACCAGATAGAAACTCCTTTAGCACAATTAATCGCTCTAGTCTTCATCTGAGAAAAAACTGAGAACGTGTTTTCAATCTCTACTAAAACCAAAAACTCAAAACACAAAATAAGATGCCGAACTAAGTTGACACCGTTTTTTTCAGTTAAGATTCACATGAAAATTGCCGGCAGCCACGTGGCGAATGAACAGAACTGTCTTAGTGATGTTAATAAATTAGAAAGAGTGTTGAAGCTTAATAATTTGTACGTTTAGATCCGACATATTAGCAGAGGTCATTCTGCCAAGCGAATACGCTCGAGATCAGTTCCTGAAGAGAAATTTGTCAACCAATTAAAAAAACTCCATCCGCTGCATATTGCAAACAGCGAGGTTGGCGATAAATTAAACCCTAAAAATATAACGAAATAAATATATGAAACTCCAGCTATTGATGAATTAGAAGAGAGATGTGGTCTCATACTTGATCATAAAGCCGCCAAGACCCAAAGACCTAGCATCTAAATTGTTCAAGCTCAGGTAAGAAAGATCAGTATAAGATTACTACCTTAGTTTTTAGGATAGAATGAGTCTAAAACTAGTGGAACAGTGCCGTTATGGGGCCTATACAAAAAAAGTGACACTAACAATCCCTCTGACAAACATGGTATTCGTTTACTCTGTGAAACACAAAAGGTGGTCGCTGCTACAATCCTCAGAAAGACTTGCGAAGAGCGTAAGATACGAACCAGGCCAACCCAGACATGACTTCGAGTGTGGTCAGTGGTGAGGGGACACCACTTGTACCAAATTCCCAAGGAACTCCATGAAATGTCTTGGAGCCGGCTTATCCTCCAAAAGGAGTCAGCCGCAGTAAAGTAAAGTAAAGTGGTCAGTGCCACAATCCTCAGAAATAGTTGCGAAGAGCGACATACCTAGAATCTCTGATGATACAAGACGGATCGGCTACTGTTGAGATTTACAGACGTATTATCCTTCAACTGTTAACATTTTAAAATGTACAAACTACTGTGAAATAATCAAGTCAAATGTTGTAGAGCCAAGCATTCAGTCGGTCCTACTTTATGTTGCGGAGACTTTGGAAATGAGTAACTATAGCTGGCAGCGCCTGAATAGTTTTGTTAATTGATGTATTCTCTCGGTTAGGTTAAGGCCATCCCCAGCTGAGTGTTAAAAAGCTTCAACAGATAGCAAAATTTACGAGCGGGTCAGTTCTATATGGTCGCTCTTTGACGTTCGATCACAAAGATACCTTCTAACTATTAATAAACATGACCAAACCTCGCATTTAACTTTGCTTAGCTAAGAAAAGAAAGTTAAGATGATTCTGAAAGAAATATGCAGCAAAAACGCCTTACCCGTTTGTTCAACAAGGACTTGTTGGCTGATAAAAAAATACGTCTAAAGATTGCAACGTTGATGGCAAGTTATGAGCTATGATTCTCTAATAACGGTGGAAGAAACATGTAGCCGTCCAAGATACTTACCGTAAAGAACCGTTTCGCTAGCGCATGACAAAACTGCATGTACAGATGCATTGTGCATACGACCTTAATGGCAGAGTACTACTCTCGTTTTTCTATAAATAGCGAAGGTTTGAGAATATTGATCTAGCTTTTGTGTTGCTCGTATTTACCTAGTCATTTGTATGGCCTATGTCATTGATATAGCTACCAAGATATGCTAACCGGTCGATTACTTGAAGCTACAGAGTTGAAGTGAGTGATGCTTGATCCTCTAGTAGTATTCTACATTTAGAGGGCGCAAATTTCAAACGAAAATATGTGGCTTTGGCAGACCCTTGATTATCGAAGAATGAAACCATCGTCCGAATATACAAGGTCGACTAATCCACCATCAAAGAATTTGGAAGCTGGCGTCCTGAACGTATGGAAGACTACAGTTCATAATGTCATTCCTCAGATGGATTCTATTCTGTATCACTCTCAACCAATGTGTAGTTAAGACTAAACCAAATGCACCCGGAATCAAATCCTGTTTACAGAAATTCTGGAAACTGTGTTGGACGTGCTCAGTAAGGATGAAAGCGGTCTATTCGGTAAATTCAATTTAAAATCATATGATATTTCTATTTTACATCGACAGCACGAAACATGTAACACTGCTGAAAATACTGCAAAATCCATGATGCTATATATAAATAAAAATCAATTGAAATGGGCATAACAACCATGCTGACTCCATGCTACTTCTGCAAGACTCATAGTCCATCTTTTCACAATACATACTGATTTATACAGTTAGCCGGCGCATGCCGTTGAATAACCAGTCAGTTCGAAAAAATGCTGATATCAGTGTAAACTCGCTGTCCAACACTAATTTATGACAGAAGAGTGACACATTTCGGTTAATCAGGTTTACCTATCTAAAATACTTATACAAAATCGGATAGATAAACATACATACAAATAAATATTTCGTCAAGAGATTCCCGAACAGCTTATAGGAATAAAGCAGAATGATATGGGTCTCTCCATTCGACCCAGTTTCTGATAGCCTCCCACAGAGCTTCACCCATTGAAGTATCGCTTCATAAGTGATGGCACGATGCGACTTGATTAAGTGATCAATCGTGAAAAAAATATACGAAGCAGCATAGCCGGCCTGAAACTGCGGCAGTTCCAGCCATCCACTAGAGTTGCCTCGGTAGCTTGGCGAGCAGAATGTGTAATGGACCTTCCTAAAGAATATTCCAATAATCGCGATCGGCATTCAATAGCAAGATCTTATGGTGACGATACATCATGGAGCAGCCGGCTAGAACTAATCCACTCGGAAATTTTGCTCTTAAGCAATGCCTCCTGACTTTCACATGGCAATGAACTAAATGAAACCGAGAAAAAAATGTATTTATAAAGCTGCCCAGACGCTGGCCGCAATATTTGTTTATCCTCCAAGTTTCTACAGAATAAACAAGAATCGAGAGTATATTTGACCTTATTAAAATGGACTTGGTACTCAGTGAAATAAAGGGCGAGTCTATTGGCTTATATAATTTGCTAAATGCAGTAAAAACAAGGATAAGTTTGGAAATCTCGAAAGAAGCCCAACAGTCTAGTGTCACCAGAGATTCTTGGTAGACGAATTCGTTAACGACTGGCGGTAGAGCATTGCTTAGTTCGATCTTATGCTATGAATCAAAATTGGCCATAAAGAACTTTTTCGATTCGCTTAGCTTCAGATTTTGGAGGATGGACATATCTTGCAAACACCTAATGGCCCTCTTACCAAAACAGCATCACCAGCGTATGAGAAGATCGATGGCCGTTCAGCACCAAAAATCTCCACGGCAGGCAATATTGCGTTGACTTGAGCAAGATCGGCAAAAAAGATTTCAAACAAGTTAAAATCAATTGTACACCCCTGTAGAAGGCCGTAGATTTTTTTCGGGAGACATATCAAGACCACTGCTATTGCGATTACAAGCCAACCAGCCATTATGACAGGCGTCCGACAATAGAATTTTGGTAGGAAAATCACTATAAGGCATATTTGTCATGCTACTCGGTGTGATACAGAATCGAAAGAGACAGTAATAAATAAATGCAACAATGCAAGGCCACTGATACCGGTAGTGTGATTCAAGAGCGCGGCGCAGTACATTCATTTGGTCCATTGATCTCATTTATGGTCGAAATTTTGTCTGAGTTGGCCTAGTTCGCTTACCTTGCCCATCACATATCATTTCGAGGATAAAAGCAGAGTTCACCCTTAATAAATTACAGAAAAACGGATGCTATGGTAGTTGGTCAAATACCAGTCATAAATTTTATGGATGGGAACCACGACTGCACTCTTCCACTAATTTGGGATGAGTTTCTCTCGCCAGATTTCGGCAATGGGCTTGTGCAAATCTAGTTGAAACTTTAATTCATATAAATTAAAAAAATTCAGCAATGTCTTTGAATTCCAGCGGCGCTGTGGCCCCTCATGAGACTGCAATTCTTAGCCGCTTCATCAAGAATAATTTGCATGCCCGTCTCGTAACAAGGTCGATATCTGGATTTAACGCCAACCACGTTGTCTGCATTATGTCGCCAATTGAGGATAATTTATAATTGAATTATTTACGCTTTAGAAATTCGAGATGCTCATACTTACTTGGCAAATGCCTTCACTCGCTGCATCGCTAATAGCAAATTCTTTATGAAGCTTGCGAGCCAGAGCAGGATATCTTCTTAGTTCCACAGCCGATACCAAGTGTTGAAGAGCTTTTGTGTTAGAAGGGATAGCAAACAAGTTCTATGATATAATCAGTGGAAAAAACCAGGTATACATATTCCTTCTCCTTATAACGATCCAGAAATAATTTTAAAGGTTAAACGTTACTCAAAAGAAACATAAGCGGCCTTGAAGACTGGCCGCAACTTGTTATCCACTTTCAGCGCATGGATATTCGAACAGAATACAGGCAGCCACATGAAGCAGAACTTCGGGCGAATTCACGCAACTAGACTATCGCGATAAGATGCTCTTACGTTCTGTACAGAAGAAAACCACCGCTTGCTTACTGGAATTGGGTCAATCTAAATATAATTGCCACAGCCTCATCCGCACAGATTGCATCAATACATTTTTTGGAAGGACACCACCTGTGATACTGTAAAATTAAAATCACCTTTACTAGATTAAGGCAAAGACCAATTCACAGTCATTTCCAGCCAGGGCCCGTATTCTTATCATTTAGTATCCCATGTAGTCTTCACTCAGTTTGGTGTTAAAATCAGACTGCCCACCGCCACCAGAAGTCAGAGACCCTATCTAAAACATTTTCCAGCGAAATTACCATTTTCATTAACGGAATAGTTGAAAGTTTGTGTTTACACACCCTGAATGAGCAGAAGATAAATGAAGACTTACACAGTTCGCAAACGTACTAAGTCCGGCATTAGCCGTTTTGCTCGCACCTTCTTTAATGACTCGATTGGTTGCGAAGCGGTAGCATCTGAAAGCGAATTTCGATGTGGATTGGTGTGTACTATATCCTTGCTCGCTTTGTTTAGATTATAATCATCCACACATATATCAGAGCAACTGGCTTCCTCAATGCTAGGCTGGCCACTTCTGTTGAGGCAATCTCCAATAGGCTGCTTATTTAGCCAATCAACAACGACAGTTCCAGGCTCAACGTTCTCATCCCGGAAGGTAAGATCACAGCCAAGCATTTCTTCGAATGTACAACTCCAATTTTGTGGATTTATGTCATCCGGCTGAGCAGCCGTTGGACCTGCCTCGTCCTGAACTGTGAGCAGATTTTTTGAAAAATCTTCGATATCATCAGTACTTGCCGATTTCTTCTCAAATTTAGGCAGAAGAATCGAAATGGAATTATCGAGAAGGTTCGTTTTATGATTAGATTTTGCGTGGTCTTCTCCAATTTGATGCTCCGGTGTTGCCTTTTTCGATTGATTAACTGGAGTAGTCTGTTCTTCAGGACTAGCAGCTGGGCGACCGAGCAAATTTTGAAGACCTGCCTATTGTTATTATTGTTGTTAAAAATAAGAACTTAATTACAATACAACATCTTAAATCTATTATCAGAAATAACAATTTAAAAAAATAAATAGGATAAAATAAAGCAGCGTCGAAACGCAGAGAAGTCACTCTATCCCCATTAGTCCGTTGTTCCTCGGACGAGGAGACTTCTAGGAGAGTGAATATCTACTACTTCGTCACTCATTAATGCCAGTTTTAGTAAGAATTTTTCCATATTTAACCCATCAGAGAATTCAGTGGACACTGCATACAGAAACTGGTGTTTCGCTGTTTGCACACAAAATGTCCTTTAAATACATCAAGTCCTATCATGCTAAGAATGATTGGCTAATAAAATGATATCCAGTTTCTTGAAAACTCAATTTCTATTGGCTAATTTTAAAATTTTCTATAACATGCATATCATATTATCCCCATTGGTCGGCGGGAATTCTGATATTTTCTTCCTGACACAGGGAGAGTTTCAGGCGAGTGAATTTTTGCTACCTCTTCACTCAGTAATGCCAATTTCAGTCCAATCTGTTACATACTTAACCCAGCTGAAAATTCAGTAGATAAATATCTTTTGAAAGTTTGCGAAGATCCCATAATTCAGTAGACATTTTAAACAAGAACGGACGAGTCATTGTTTGCACACAAAATGTCCTTTAAATACATAAAGCCCTATAATGCTAGTTATGATTGGCTAATACAAATTTATCTACTGTCTTGAAATTTGGAGTCCTAAAAGCAAATTTTAAATTGTCCTTTTAAACGCATATCGTGCTTTTGCAGAGAGGCTGCAAATCCATAAATTAATTACGTATTATAGTCCATGTTGGCGGCTATTACGCATCAGTAATAAAGAGAAAGCCAGGAAGCTGACTTCCGTTTAAAAGAATGAAAAATTGCAAAATTACCTAATCTGTGTTATTCGTTGGAGATATTTTAGATTCCTGGCTCGGAATCCATTTTCGGTCCTCTGTACATCACAAGTTTATGAAAAAAGCTAGTGAAGCACAACTTTTTCTGCAACTGAAGCACAATAAAGTGCACTTGAAGAAAATCATCGATAGAATCTAACATTCTTTATGTGCATGAACTAAATGATTGTATCGCTTTCCTTTATACTTGTATTCTAGCTTGTATTATAATACAGAAGTGGAATGAAAAGAACAGGCAAACAGACAATTCCAAGTGAAGGGTTGAGGTATACTTCAGCTTATAGCATGAGAAGTTGCGGACACAGTGCATCCATATGTGCGGTCTGGTTACACGATGGTAAGATTTCGGATTTTCTACGCGATTATCTTAGTAGTGCACAGATCTTCGATCATCAAAATGTGATAAACGTTGGAAAGCGACTAGGTAAACAGCAATGACGGTGGCTGATATACGTGTTACGGCTGTCTACAGGCACAATGGTTGGTAGAACGCTATTTTCTCAGCCGGCGCCAGATTAACGTAAGACGCAGAGGAGGGAAATTATGACGTGGAAACATATTAATTATTTTCGGATTGAAGCCCGAACTGATCACAGTTCTAGGTTGGAAACCTTGCGTGATGCAGCATCAAATCGTCATGTTGATCAGTAGGATGGTGTAATTGATAATGATTATAATCAGTATTCTGACAATAAAGATGTGACGTAGCGGGTGTTCTGTATAAGCAAAAAATATTTTGATACTTGCCTATATACCAGTGATGAATTTTCTTAATAACAATGCAATCACAGTTGATTTGATGGATATGTTTTATAATCAATTATACTCCGCCACAAGCAGTATCAAATTGTCATATATTTAATTGAATGATGGCCTGATTACCGCGAAATGTGATAACTGATATTGATCAGGGCCAGCGTGTTTGGATTTACTGGAGTAGCAATTGTTCAGAAATAGTTGTAATTCTCAATTTTGGTGAACTTTAGCATACAATGAAAACGTTTGTGTCGGTACCATATACCGACTCAGCAACCATAGTGTTGGCACCATAATGTTGGTATCGAGTGCTAACAAAATAGCCATAGTATTGGTCCCCCTTACAGACTCTCTCTCTATATATATATATATATATGTTATATATAGTGAATTGGCTTTGAAGTCGCATTGTCAAAGACATTATTTGAAGTTAGCCATATAACAACAATTTCGCCACATTCCTCACCAAAATATATAGTGGGCAAGGGCGTAATACCGGCTCCTACTGATGAGTCGCCAGTAAGCACGAAACGAATGTGCACGAGATTATTCATTCCGTTCATGATGTCTTTGTTTTATTCTTCTGGTCATATTTGAACTAATTTGTTACTAGGTGCGCAACATCTTATACACAATTGCATATATATTAGTTCTCCTTTTAATCAAAATACAACTAATTAAAGCAACATTAAGGGCTTACCAACATCGCAGTATAGTTGTCGTTTTCTTTTGATGGTGATAGCTGGAAAATGAGTAAAAAATCTATTTAATAAAATAGATATTTAAAAAAAATATACATTTAATTATCAAGAGGTGGTCTGCGCTGATGTTTCAGTAACGCTCTTCAGATTAAAGATCGTTTCCGACAGAATCATTCTCCAACGCAGGGCGCGGATTACACTCTACTCTTAGTGGCCCTTTGTATTGTTAAAAAGAGAACACACAAAGTGATCGTTAGTGGAGACTAACGCCACTGTACCACTAAGGAATAACGAAGGCATTAGAGTACGCTAATACTATGATGACGATAATTCTGCTCCAGTACTCAGTAGGAATAGGCGACCTGGTGGCACTTTAAGGCCCACACAACTGGATATTATTTCATGTTTATGGAACAGTATATAATCGATTTTTCACATGCTGCTGATGATAATGAGAGGGGGCATTAAGACCAGAGATATCGTCGTTATTAGCTTTCCTTCTTACGTTCCCTGGACTTAGGGAATTGAAGCCGGGCAATTGACGACAGACAAAGACCTAATCGACAGGATCGTATTTTCTCGTTTTCAAGAAAGAGATAATTACACGCAGAGCTCCAGGTATACATGACTAGAGTTGGAAATTTGTACAGCCACAAACTTAGACGCACTTGCATAAACGTGGAGTTAGTAATGGCTAATTAGAAATGTAGCATTAAGTTGCCAATAGCGAAATTCAGAATGTATGAAGAACAAAGCAATAATTCACAATTACTATAATCAAGTTTGCGATCTTGATATGAACACCTGACCCATTCAGTACGTAAATTTGTTAGTATAAACAAAGAATTGTAGTGTAAAAAGGGAAATTCATCCAGTAGACCGGCCAGAATTTGCCAAGGACAGGGCTCGAACCAGAGCGCATCTACTTCGGAATCTGGTGCTCTAACCGGATTATAGTAATTGGTATCACCGCCCGTTTAATAATTCACAAGCCTACTTTAAAAAAGACAAACAATTAAGAACATTAACCAATGGATGATTGCGCGGGTGGTGGCAACAATTCTTTAGATCGCCTTTGCGAGCTTGAATTAAACACCAATCCAATTTTATTTAACCAGACGTCGAACAGTATAGCACAACTACCTTCAGTCGCACGTACTGACGCCTTTCAACCTTCCATAGTCATCTTCAGAATACGACTGCAAACTGACTGGTGTGGATCAAATGCATGTATATCGAAAGCAAAATTAGATATGCGGCTTTCACCTCTAGTAATCTCATGTAAATTATGAATGACTACAAATGTCAGCCGCACAATTTCTTTGCAGTCACAAACATTAACTTTCTGCAGCTTTCGCCACATGTATATTTGTTATACAATTAAACAATCAGTGATTACGCGTGTGGTGGTAACAATTATTTAACTCGCGTTTGTGAGCTAGATTTAATTAATTGTTATTTCCATCTGCGCAATACAAAAATGATTAATTATGGAATTTACCAATTCTGAAGAGCTGCTTTTATAGCTGTTTTTAAGTTGTTTCTCGCGGATCTCACACATGCGAAAACTGAAACCGTTGTCATGTTGACTGCTCAGCATGACATTGTTTCCATCTGCAGATTCGACCATTCTCATCATCGGCTGCGACGATCTGTCACATGCAGGATTTTTTAGTTTTAGCGCCCCACAATTACGAGAAACATATTCTTCTGCGTTGTGGCATTGTTCGCGGGTCGATTTTTGACGATGTTCCGTATTAACATTGCATGCAAAGTCAGTGATTTCTTTGCAAGAGGCTCCACGACATCTTTCAATGCTGGCGTTAAAACCAGCTTCCATTGTATCGTCACCACCAAGTATAGAATCGCTTAGAAAAAACCGATTGAGGACCTTCGGGTGAGCAACAGTTTTATCCGCCTTGTCATAATCATCGATTGACATGCAAAACGATACTTCATCGAAACAGAAAAATATATATTAAAGTAGATAATATGAGGCCTAACGAGAACATATTTTACGGCTAGCCTAACGGTACTGTTCAAGTACAAATGTACTAATTTAGGCGATGCTTTGCGTTCTAGCAGCTATATGCATGCTTAATGGTATGTGTTTTATTCGTAACTGCCTCGTCAATAATAAATATGGACTCCTCAAACTGATAGAACCACACGATACGCTACACCAAAGGATCGGGAAACGCTATTCTACCGTCCGATGCTTCAAAATCAGCCATGAGAGAAATAAAAGATGACCGAACAAAAAGAAAATAAAATTAACACAGATGAGAAAACCAATATATATATATATATATATATATATATATCCATTGTCCTCAAATATTCCACAGTATAATTTTTTATTAGGAAAAGAAAATATATTGAATAATAAAGTGGATGACGTTTATATTTCGAGAATACACAACATTCTTTCAGTGACATACATCCTTGGTTTTCATTTTATTATGTTGGTAGCAAGTAGTCTGATTTCTCTCTCTCTCTCTCTCTCTCTCTCTCTTATATATATATATATATATATATATATATATATATATATATATATAAAGACATTTTACTGAATACAAGGACGGTTTCTTTTTCATAATCTTCTCAAGTATCTATAAACCAAAATATATTTAAATAAATATTCAAAAGCAAAACAAAACTAGGATTGTAAGTGTGAAATAAGGACACAACCAATAAATTGCGTGCATCACCTCCAGTTCAAGCTCAAAGCCCGAACATGCTTTTTCTGCTTGCATAAATCCGGCTGAATTTTGTTTATCCATGAAGCTTCGTTTGAGGTTACAACATTTCTCTTATTGCATATGGTCATTATCTTAAATGCTACGTCTAGAGAACAAACGTGAGAGGTTTCATCGATGTGTTGCGCAATTGCATACCTATTCATAATTTGAATTGAAACAGGCGTTTAAATTGTACTATTGTTTCATTTTAGTAATTAAACGAAGATTGAATCGCACCTCATTTCCAGTGGTTAGTTTGAACGATGTTGAAGCCTTAGGTAGAAAGGCACGAAAGCGCACCCAGCCTGATCGAAGACAAAACAGATGCGTACTTTACGAAACTAATAGTGCATAGTGACAACCCGCGTTCGTAAATCCTAGCCTTGCATCTTATAAAGCTATCGCGCCAAAAAATTTCAAAGGTTAATTAAACGTCTGGTCGATCGTTTGTCGCTTTAGTATATTCATCTTTTGAGTCTGGACTGATGAAGCCGGAAATTCTTGAATAACGGCCGCAAACTCTTGATAATTTATATTGCAAAGGCAAGAAACAGCAATAATACTAATATTTTGTAGATCAAGTTGGTTAGTAGTAAATTGTTTTATTCAATGTAAATTTAGCATTTTCTTTAGTGGTACATCTAAGAAAGGCAGACAATCATCAATTTCATGTTCTGACATGAAGCTGATATTACTTTTTTTTCAAGAATAAGATTTCTGAAATGTTTACCAGCGATCATGAAGAAAAACAAAACAAGACTTGAAGAATTTTTTTAATTATGTAAAATCTAGAGCTTTGTAATATTAAGTACCGACTGGTATTGATAAACGTGTGCTTAACCTACCAAAATACAAATAAATGGGTTGAAAATGGAGACACGATCGATGGTTAAAATTATTGAATTAATCCTTCATATAAAAGCGATATTGAGTTTTAGTCAGCATTTAAATGGCTATTCGAACAAACATCCGACTTAAAAATATAAATATCGATTATAAAAACTCGATTTAAGCTACTTTAGTTGATCAGGTTTCAAACCAGCAATTTTTCAAATGCGTAGAACAGCATGTATTGACAAAGCAGCACTTTAATGCGCTTAAAGAAACCAGTAGAAATGCAGACATCAGAATTCTACACTCTGATAAACGCAAGAGCGTTATTATAATGGACAAAAGATGAAAAACGTGTTGAATCACAATAAAAGATTCATGCGTGGGGAGAGTAAACCATATGAAATAGACTAAGTTAAGCAGAAAGTAATAAAAGAAACTAAGATCTTAACAGATGTCGGTTTGATTAATGAGGCTGGTGCATTGAAGCCCAAACCAGTTGGATCATCTATAACAACAACGTACGGACTACCAAAATCACAAAAATGTTGTCCTATAAGACCAATATTGCCAATGCTCAATTCTCCGTTCCATGCATTGCCTAAACGGTTAGCCCGTACACTGATACTATTGCGTAGATTAATAAGCCATTATTTGGTTGAAGAATTCGAGATCATTATGTCATCTTGCGAGCATATCATTAAAGTGACAAAAGTAAGTTTGTACAATACATGCGCTATGTTGATGATATTCTACTTTTCATTGAAAACAGGTCGCAATCACTGATACTGCTTCATAGTTTCAATCAAGCGCATAAGAATATCGGTTTCCAGTCAAAGCACGAGAAGGATGATTTTCTGCCTTCTCTAGATGAAATACTAATGAAAGGTTATAATGGTAAATTAAACAGAACAATTTACTGTATACCAACCTGATCTGCACAATATATGTATTCATCATCATCATGTCCAGCCACCCAAAAGTCAAGTGACTAATGTTTCACTGCCATATAACCATAAGGAGTGAAAAAAAGTATATAAGTAAATTTAGATAAATTATTATTGAGATTTACGAGAGAGGGAGAGGGGTAGAGAGAGAAGGAAAACCTTGCTACTATGAATAAATTTATCAGGATAACTCACAGAAATGAGGCAAACTAAACCTCGCTACAACATCATTATGGCCAAGTTAGCATTCGGGCAAGGCGACATCAGCAATACAGCTTCCTTGCGGATATAACAATATATGTATTATAGAAGTCTCGTGCCTTTTTAATATAAATTATTAATAGTCCGCGGTTGTTTTTGAGGAATTGAGAGATTGGTCAGTCCTGACTAAGAATGTGCAGAAAATACTAAATCAACAGACTATTTTGTGTCTAATGGCTATCCTAGCCATTTTAACGAGTCAATTATTAAATGTGGCAATCAAAAGAAATATACATATTTAGGACAATCAAAGCAAACAATTTACCTGAACATCACATTTAAAAGTATGTTGTGTTAAATGTGTAGTGACAGAATGAGAGAACGCGTGCCAGACGCGAAGAGCAGGTTACGGATGCTGAAGGAAACTTTTGCCACTGACATCTGGGCAGATACAGCTCATCAGCCTTGGTTGGCAGACTGTCTAGGTGAATACAAACCATCCTCGTTAGGAATTGGTGATCTAGTGTTCCTTTATAGTTCACATATAACAATGCACGATTATATGGCAACGAAGCATTAGTTACTATTGCCTTTTGTATGGATGTGCGTGGTGATGTTGATATATAAACACACTTACTCACAAATCAACCCGCAATAAACACCAACAAAATAGAAATAAAACCGAAATTCATAAATGATCGCATCCACTTAACCAAATGAAGTCAGAATGTAAATAAACAAGAGCTAGTAAGGCGTAATTGAGTATTCTCAAAATAACCCTATCATTATTCACAAAAAACATGCATTTTAAACGAACATTGGTTGCGCGGTCGGAGATAACAATTACTATAATCAAGGTTGCGATCCTAATATAATCATCATTTCCAGCCACACAAAAGTCAAGTGACTAATGTTTCACTGCCATATAACCATAAGGAGTGAAAAAAAGTGAATTTAGATAAATTATTATTGAGATTTACGAGAGAGGGAGAGGGGTAGAGAGAGAATGAAAACCTTGCTACTATGAGTAAATTTATCAGGATAACTCACAGAAATGAGGCAAACTAAACCTCTCACAACACCATTATGGCCAAGTTAGCATTCGGGCAAGGCGACATCAGCAACACAGCTTCCTTGCGGATTTCACCGTATCACGTCATAAACAAACTGAACCTCGCAGCTAACTTTGCCCTACTAAGAAAAGAAAGTTACGAAGATGATTCTACTATACATCTGCAACAAGATCGCCACTGAGCTCGATTCGCTGCCATATCGCTAAGGGTTTCTAACCAAGAACTGTGATGTGCACGAGGACCCCATCCCGACAGACGAGTGGATCCTATACTACCCAATTTAGATGTAAGTGACTTTAATTGTTTCTGCCATGTCAAAATCTGCCCACCTTGTTTCTTACGCCAATTTGGTGCTGGATGAGAGAACAGAGCTCTATTGGGCAATCGGAATGAGGGCATACGCAAAACGTGACCGAGCCAACGAAGTTGAAGGAGCCCTATTTGCTTTTCTAAAGACGAGTACTTATTGTCAGATCCAAAAATACGTCTACGGATGTCAACGTTAGTTATTCGTTGTTGGTAACCGACATGTGCTATACTTCTCAAACAGCGATGATCGAATGCCTGTAAGCGTCTCAGATCATCAACTCTAAGAGGCCAAGTTTCACTAGCGTATAGTAAGACTGCGCGTACAGATGCATTGTAAACACGACCTTTAAGGCAAAGTGAAATATTCGCGTTTCTCCATAAATGACGAAGGTTCGAGAAAGCTACTCTAGCTTTCGCAACACCTAACCCTTTATGTACATGCATTTGTCAGTTTCTTCCTAATTGAGAACTTTTCACATACTGTTCAGCATTTGTAGCGGACAGGGCTCCAACCTGATGAGTTCCCAATAAGGATCAAGCCGATCTACTGGATGAATTGCCCTTTCAACACCCTAAAATTCCTAGGTTATACCGACATATATATGTACATAAACGATCAGGTGTTTATATAAGGATCGCAACATTGATTATAGTAAACGTGCACTTTATTATTAGATGTGATTTCTATATACCGTTTAATACGCAAGGACAATGACCATTATAAAAAGAAAAAGTACATATACATTCATTTCGTTGTAGAGAACTTACATGTACCTCAGCATCTACAATTCATGATATATATAGTTTGTTTTAGATAGAATCGGGACGGTTAAAGAAATAGAGTATGATCAAGGCCAGTGTATGGATTTCCTGGAGCAACAGGTGTTCAGAGGTAGTCGCAATTTTCAGTTTTGGTGAGCTTTAGTATACCTTAAAATCTATTGTGTTGGTACCATGTATGGAGTCGACAACCAGAGTTGGTATGAGGTACTAACACAGCAGCCATAGTGTTTGTGCCTTATATATATATATATATATATATATATATATATATATATATATATATATAATAGTGCGTTGACTTTGAAGTCGCATTATCGAAGTTTTTATATAAAATAAATTCCACTATTGCAGGTTTACACTTTCGTATGGGAGATTGTAGCGTTCCATATTTATCACCCAAACATATGGTGGGTATAGAGCGTAATATCGGCATGTAATGATGAATCGCCAGAAATCACGAAACAATTGAGCATATGAGATTACACCTTTCATTCATTCTGACTTTGGTCTATCCTTCTGGTTATATTTTAACTAATTTGTTACTAGGTGCGCAACAAATAATGCGCAATTGAATATTTGTTAGCTCTCCTCAACAAACAGTATCTAAAATGATAATGGGTTAAAGTCATAATCTCATTGACGCATGTGTTGTGTGCTTACTGGAAACAAATCAGTAGAAGGAGTAACTGTATTTGCTTAATGTTAGTTGTTTTGGAGCGAAGTACTGGCTCCTATTGAAGATCATTCCGTAAGCACGAAAGGCGTATGTCAATAGCATTTAAAAAAATTCAAGTGCTAAGTTCAGTATATCCTTCTGGTCCTACATAGTTACCAACATTGTGTAATGTTAATAGAAGCCTAAATATCACATGACAGAGCAGAAAAAATCAAATAGTGATGATAAATTATGATAAACGAAATAGAAGCAAACCTTGAGTTCCGACGTCCGTCCGCTCAACGTCTAGAATTAATTCACTGGCCTGACAGGCAAAGTCAGCACGGTTAACAGGCCACTGGAAGCTTGTATTCACTGCCTGATCTTTGAACTCGTTGTGCTGCTCATTATCTGTCTGGCATTCGTTGTCAACATAATTTGGTTTGACAGGATTGCTGAATGATGAGGTGACAATTCGATCAGTATGTTGATTTACCATGCCCGAGGGTACCAAATGTTTATCTAAAAAATACGTCTGAGGAAGCTGACCCATTTGATTCATCAGGTTGGAGTTTATACCTGCGTCGAGCCGACAATGGTTTAACTGCTGCTCCATTCGTGGAAACTGCCGCAATTGCTCGTGCAACGTCTTGTCAGTTTGTGACATTAACAACTGTTGAACTAACCTCTCTAGCGCAACCAACTGCCTGATATCCAATGTCTGAAGAAGCCCATTTTCTACTGTGGTAGGAGCTTTATTGATGGTATTTCTAGGTGGACTCCCAGAAGACGCCGATACAAAAGTTGTCTGCTGAAAATTATGATACGGAGCCGTATCAAAGGATCTGGTCGTTGTCGACGGTAGGATATTGTTTGCAAGCTGTTTGCTCGGATCATGTCGACGAACTAACCCATCAGCAGGATGGTTAGGCGTTGACACTGCAAGAAGTAAAATTTTACAATATTCCATGAGCTAGTCTATGAGGATCAAGCTCAAACCAACACGCATACACATTTATTTCCATAAATTAAGCATTGCATACGGTAGCAAACACATTTAATCAAGTAGACCGGTTGCGTCCTTATTGATCATCCCTCAAATACTTGCCAAAATTTTCGTTACCATAAAGCGAACAGGTACATAATTACTTCAGAGTCCAGAAAATCATCCACTTTATGACCTAAGCCGCGCACTACATGCAGTTGCAAATGACCACTACCGATCTATTATTATAGAATAGATACCGAGCCACCAGGAAATGCTTCCTTTGTTATATATATATATATATATATATATATATATATATATATATATATATATATATATATATATATATATATACATATAACTATATATATATATATAACTATATATATATATATATATATATATATGATGTGCTACGAAGTTTTGCCGAAACATCTAGAATGAAAACGATGACACGTCATATTGATTGTCAAACTTAGTGTGATGTGCGTTCCATTGAAAAAGATATCCGTACATGGATATCGAAATATTTGGAAAAATCATGATGACAGTGGATTCAAACATTTCGATACACAATCCGAAAATCAGGTAACTAAAAGACGTCATATCGTTTTACGAGAAAGGAATCTGAATTTGGAAATTGCAAAATTTTCATATCTAAGATGTGATTGGCTACGCACAATTTTTAGTCACGATTGAATGAACGAAAATATAACAAGCGAATCCAAAATAATGGCTGTAGAAACTGGTAGTAAATTTTAATTAATAATAAATGTTATTCCATGGATTCATGTTGTTCTTTGTCTTATATAATCAAAATAAATAGATCCTATCCATTTTGTTATTGTTTTTCTTCCTAATAAGGAATATACCGAGTAATATTCGAAGGCAATGGACATAATAAAGATTATTAAACAGCGGGGTCCGCCTTTCACCCGTAAAAAACTTCTGGTAATTAGTAAGTTCTTCAAATCGTGCTTGCGAACAGGGGTTGTGCCAAAAACCCCTACACACAAACATACACAAAGAGACATACGCATATACATTTACTAACCACCCAAACAAGAAATAAAATTAAAATCGGATCCGACTAAGTGGACCCTAATAGCTAAATGAAAGCCCAGTATGGATCCACTTTGTTATTAATGTGCATTTTCTTATTAATAAGATATATATATATATATATATATATATATATATCATATACATCTGTGTTTCTCATTCTATTATGCGGGTGGCAAAAAGTCTAACTCGGTTTTACTTATATTTCTTGTTTGGGCTAATTAGCAAGTGTGTATGCGTTTGTGTCTGATTATGTAAAAGTCTCTCTTACTGTATTGCAAAGTGATATATATATATATATATATATATATATATATATATATATATATATATATAAATATAATGACGTCTGTATAAATCAAACATAGCATAAGATAGCAATAGCAAAGTTTTAACTAAACGGGTTCAATCATATTTGGCACTGATAAGTAGTTGCAAGATATGCCGCTGTCGGTAATTTCGTTCATTCTGACGTCCCATTCAAACCCAAAAGAGACCACGCATTGTATACGATTTTCAGTTAGGTAACAACGGTTTTTTGGAAAAAATTAACAGTTGAAAAATCACTATGTCCCTAAAGATAGGAATTTCACTTAATATCTCTTAAATTAAAACGAATTTAAACACTTAAAAACTCACCCTTGGCATAAGGATCTGTAAACGTCTCATTATTTCTCTGAAACAAAACACCGGCTGCCACAGGGTAGGATGAAGAATGAACACCAGATGAAACAGATTTGCCTGTACAATTAGAATTTAAAAGACTCGCTTTATATCGATTTGGATCGTACATAGTGGTTGGCAGACTTTCCGGGCTTTCCCTCTTGACATGAGCAGAAATTGGATTATTGTTCACCTTTACTGAAGATGGCATATAAAACTGATTAGTTGGCAATATTGTCGTCAGTTTGGTCATATTTGGCGGAATTCGCGGTATTGCGTCATCCTGGGTAGTTGACAGTGTGGCTGGCGGTTGATCTCGCCAAGTATTTGGCTGAAGACTATGGCTCGCAGTTGACCTCACCAGACTACGAAGTGGAGCTTGATGGGCATTTACTTGCTGACTAGGCTTTAGATGAAAGTTTTCAGTGACTGTAAGCAAAGAACTTTGGGGAGATTCCTGTGGAGTGGGCACTGTTCTCGAGGACTCAATCACTTGCGCCCTAGTTCGTGTGCAAGAAAGTTAAATATTCCAATAAGACATGGAAGTTTAAATATATACTAGACGAAGCATAACGTCAGCATACAAGAATACGACATTCATTTTCAATGTCAATGTTTTGATCCTAAAGGATAAGATTGACCTTCTTACCTACTTCAACTAACTCAGCTTAAATACAACAAATCCAGATTCAAAAAGTAAACAAGCTGACGGGTTTTTCCCGAAGACATCAGTGGGAAGGCATTTATTCGCATCATCCTAGTTAAGGACAAATGTAGACACGTAAGAAACACTTCTTGTATTCAAAAAAAAATTCTTTGTATTTTTGCACATGGAAAAAACACTAAGAAATATGAAATACTTACGCAATCAAGATGACAACAATTCTTCAAACCAAATTTGTGAACTTCAGAAATATACCGACCTCATTGTATTTAACCGGTCCACCAAATACTAAAACCACCGTCAGCTACACGAACTTTCATGATGACCATCAGAGCACAACGTCAAAATGAATTACGAAGATATTGCGTCCATTAGTCTCACATACATTGTAAAGAAAATGTCGACTGCACAATTCCACTGCAGTCACATTTATGAACTCTCAGATTTCACCACATGTAGAGAAAATATACTGTAAAACAATAATTGATTGAGCGCGAGGTAAAAACCTCTAGACAGGAATTAATGCCAATCAAATTCCAAACCTATTATGTTTTAAATGAACTGCAACAGATCGATGTCATGTCACAGTGAAATCAATAAGTAACAAGTAGACAGATAAGTCATGCAGATGATAAAACTAATTCATTTACGACGACAAAAAATATGATTTTTGGCAAGGTTAATCTTTTGCTCAATCGGATAGAGTTTGAAATAAAAAGGGCGCCTGCTGTTCCGATGGAGAAATGGTAAGAAAATGAACTAATAGGCGCCATTACATTGATTTGAGTCTCAGTATTTGAGTTGCTTACTAATGATGGCTTCTATAACAAAACGAAGATCTAGATGTAAGAATTTCTATCTAAGCTAACTCACATCGTAGTATTATTCGTATGACCAGCCCAATACCAGCTGTACATAATCTATACAGTAAAAAGCATTCAGTTCCCGGTACCACACATATATCATTTGCTAGCATTGTCAAACAGGTAATTACACACAGGCACGATTAACAGTGTTAAAAAGGCCTAACATAATAATGCTTTGCTGCTATATAACCATGAAGCGCTTGTTCGGACTGTGAATGAACAAAAAGTTGTCTATTCTTAGTGGACAACGCCAGAATAGTTTACTATCGTGATGTGTAAATATTCAGTTATGTATTAGGTATTGCGAACGCAGTAACAAACTAGTTCAAATGAGCTCAGAATGATGTGCCAAGATCTGTATAAACAAATGTATTATGCCATGAATACACGAGTTTCGTGCTTATTGGCAACCCATCAATAGGTCAATAAGCACTAAAACCTGGTCAAAAATATTGGACAGTTTGACGATACAATCTCCTATTGGTATGTATATTAAAATAGAAGCGGAGTCATATATTATATATATATATATATTCTATGATATCCATGCCGTTTTAATTAACACAGTATTCTTATAATTATATAAGAATATATATATATATATATATATATATATATATATATATATATATATATATATATATATATATATATATATACCTACTTTTACCAAATTCCCAAGAAACTCCATGAAATTGGAGCCGGCTTATCCTCCAAAAGGAATCAGCCGCAGTAAAGTAAAGTAAAGTAAGTATATATAATATATACAAAACCAGTGAACAGTACTAACACCTTGGTTTTGCAGATGAGCACTGGCTACCCCATCAGATCTGATCTCGACCGATATCAGATTTTCAAATTATGTGGTAAGCATTGCATAATTTAATAAAAGAATTAATTAATCAATACCAACTTCAAAACAGTGCACATGCTAACAGGAACTTAAAATTGATCAGTTAAGTAAGAAACGATTTTTTTTAAATTGAAGCAATTAGCAAATTGTGCAATTTTGCATGTTTTAGAAATATTGTACATTTTTTCCATACCACAGAGTTCATGTTATGTACCATTATAGGTGGATAGTAACATGTGACAGTTGTAACTATTTCTGTCTTAGTAAACTGAAGCAGGTAAATTAGCATATCTCACTAAAATTATAACTGCACGGATTCCAACTGATTAAATTTGATTAAACCACGTGAAAATGGTCTAGACGAACCATCGACATGCCTCGAATATGACGAGGGAAGGATGATGCTGTCAGCAGGCGTAATTGACAGTGGTCTCGTTGTTGTTTTATTTTTTTTTAATCAATGACTTTGAATTAAATAATTTTCATCACCAACTTCTAATTTAAAGAACGATTATTTCAATAATAACATGAATACATAACAAGTCTCGAAAAATGTTATGAATATGATTGCATTGAGGTTTTGCAGTAGAGTTTTCAAACAATGCCAATTAATAACAGCTATACATTTGTTTTTGTGAATAATTAACATATAAGCGATTTTGTAATATGTCTTGATCTGAAAATACCAAGGCCGTGAAGTTATTTTTATTAAAATCAAGTTTGCGATCGTGATGTGAACACCTGTCCCATTATGTACATACATGTGTCAGTATAAAGTCAGAATTGCATATTGTTGAAAAAGCAATTCATCTATTAGACAGGTTTCGCCTTTATAAAGAAAGCGTCAGATACTGTACATAATTTGCCGCCAATAGGGCTCGAAACTGTGCACGTTTGTTTCGGAATTATTAGCTCTAATCACTGAGCCACTCTGCCGCACTCCACACACAATTTGCAGTTACATAATAATTTTTCTTAGTTAATCTTTCCTTTAGGTGGATTCCATATGGCATCTATTTAGACCCAACGATCCAACTAACAATCTTCGATCTTTCATTTTAGAACAGACACCACGCTACCTGGTGAAGAGTTATTTAATAGAACATTAATGTCATTAAACAAGCACTGGATCCACGAGCGGTGCAAACGATTATTTAAAGCCAGGCTGCGATCTAGAAACAAAAACCGGCTCCATTGTATGCATACATGTGTCAGTATAAATTATACGTTGTATAATTTAGAAAATGCTATTCATCCAAAAGACAGGTTTCCTCACATTTGTTCGGCTGGAATTTATTCGAAAACAGAAAACGCCAATTTAATCATAGCTATATGCAACCTCACAATTGTTGATTGTCTATTCAAAATCGCTGATATAAAAATGTTAGGATTTGAAACAGGCTTTTCATTGAATTAAACTTTCACAGCAGTGATAACTACTATGAGGACACCACAAAACTACATGTCAATACAAACCAAGGATAATAATTTACATTACTCTAGCGATGAATAATTGAGAAGTGTAAATATAAAATGGCTAAACAAAATTATTTATGATAAGCCGTAGAACGGTGTTGCCGATTTCAATTAGACCGACAACATATATAGCATTTGTTATGCAAAGGGGATAGAATTGTATTAAATGCATACATTATCTGCTTCATAACAAACGTATGCTTTAGAAAATGATTTACTTCCAAATTCAGATGACAAATACACTAAAATTGCAAACGAAAATTAATTCTGACGAATAAGCTAAAACGATTCTACGCTGTCGATTTCACATTGCGTTTATGTTTGACTGGCTTAGTGATTATATAGAATGAATTTCCACTGTTCTTTGTCTGTTGAGTATAAAGCCTAATAAAACGTTTCCTGCTTGAATACACATTCGTACAGGAGATTGTATTGTCCAATTGTCCCACATTTCTTGATAAAATATGTAGTTGCCATAGGGCGTAGTACCGGCTCCTACTAATGAGTTACCAGTCAGCACGAAACGCAGGTTTACAAGTGAGTATACCTTTTGACAATACTGACGTTTACTACAATCAAGGTTGCGAACTTGATATATACACCTGACCCATTAAGTATTTACATTTTGTCAGTATAAGCTAAGAAAAATATAGTGTAGACAAGGCAATTCATCCAGTATACCGATTTCGTTCGTATTGGGAACTCATCACGTACTGGCCAGAATTTGCTGCGACCAGGGCTCAAACCTTGGCACAGCAAATTCTGGACAAAGCATTATGAGTTCCCAATAAGGACAAAACCGGTCTACTGGATGAATTGTCTTTTCCACAATATACAATTCTTAGTTTATACTTACAAAATACAAGTACTCAATCGGTCAGTTGTATATATAAAGTTAGCAACCTTGATTAAAGTAAATGTTATCATCGCCCGCTCAAACAATGTTCGTGTAATCATACTGACGTTTGTTTATCTTTCTGGTACTATTTCACCTATCTTGTTAATAGGCGTGCAAAGCCTAATACACTATTGCATATATATTAGGTCTCCACAACAAACATTATATCATACGTCGAATTCGTCTGCTATTGAACTGCAACATTTTATATCTGATGGCCAAGTAAAGTATCCGCGAATTTCTAAATAATAATTATTACATTAACACAAGTGATGCAGTGGAAAACATTCATATATCAGGTATTCAGGCCCAAGGAATATTGAAACCAACTTCTCTAAACTGATCTACATTTATGAACGCACCTATATGTGTTTACTAATATATAGCTATCAATTAAGCTTGTGCAGTAATGGACTGTTTTTCACAGTACGACAGAGTAATAAAAAGGTACAAAAAATAATAAAAATAAACCGGGGCATTTGGTAAAATTGATAAGATAATGGTAATAAAAATGTTTAAAAAAATGTATAATGGTCGAATAAGGAACGGACATTATGATACATACAAGTCAAGTTTAAGTTATGTTATACGTAATTGTACTACTAATAGTAAACACGTATTTATTGTCAAATTAAAACTTGCATTCCATGGTATCAAGTTCGCAACCTTGATTATTCAAACATTATTGGATACAACAAAAATCAGGTAATTAATCTATTTGTGCAACAGGTTTCTTTCAAAGTACAAAGAATGTTTCGTTATCGATCTACGTGTAAAGCAAACTTCATTTTGCAGACACCAATGCTGCATATGAAATTAAGCTTCCACTGCATCTGCACACAGATACAACTCTAATTGTATATAAAGATAGATGCAGATTTCAGTGGCAATTTGTCCTCCATAATAGGTATATGAATTATGGTGGATGATGTAATCAAGGCCAATTAGGCTGCAAAATAACTGAACGTCAACGCTGAATGCATTATACTTTTTTGTGCTTCACTGCCTCTTCATCTTTACTTTTTGTAGGTGAATATATACTGTTTCTAATGAACAGTACAAACAGTCAAAACGGGATTCATTCTATCATTAGGTCAATACTAGTCTTGGAAATGAGGTGGGTAACGTTTATGATAAGCGTATTACGCAAACAATCAAAATCAGTCTGCAAACAATCAGACGGACAAATACGTAACGCAGTGACCAGTAGCTGTTAAAATGTAGATACGCTATGGAAGACTGATCTGTACAATGTGCAAACAGACCTACGTTTAAGCAACACAAAGAAAAGCTAGATTATCACAAATTTTTTTTCAAATGTAAATCTAACATTCGGATGCCATTTACTGAATTTATTAGGTAGTTTTTCGGTATGCACAAATACATTACAGACCAATATTGTATCACCAACGTAACAGCTGTATAGTTTGATTTTGCTCAATAATTCAGTTCTTTCGTGACAACACAAAAATATCGGCCATGATCGGGGACAAAGCCAAACCAATTTCTACACAACACATTTGTCTTCATAGTTTGCTATTAAAAAAGAATTTTATAAATGAACAACACAATTACAATAATCTTTGCAAAACTAAGCTTCATTAAGTTTGAAATTTGGTATATACTCCCAGACACACAGAGGACTACCAGACAGCAAGGATTCGACCGAACCTCATTTCCAGTAGTTATTGCGAATGGTGTGCAAGCCTTCGGAATGAGAGAACGAATCGGCACACAACCAACACGAAGCCGAACTCAAGGCGTACTTGGAAATGAGGAACAACCAAATCATTACGGAACTGAGAGTGCAAATCAACCACACACGCAAGAAAATCTTGGACACATTAAGTGTGATGATCACATCGCACTTACAAAAACAAAAACTTTGAAGAAAGTAAGAATCTTTCTAGCTGAACTCAGTGAAGTGATTCATTACCTGCTTCAAAAGGTTAACTAACCATTTGGCTAGATCATGCACTGGCATATTTGAGAACTGAAGAAAAATGATTCAAACTATGTTTCCGTTACATTAGGAATTTCTTTGCCTCTGTTTATAATGAAATCAGTTTCTAATTTGAATTCAGAAACTAATACTGTAATGAAGCATAAGTTTAAAATAAAGTAGATATATAAAATAAAGTTGGATTAATTTCATTTATTACATACTTTATAATACATTATTTATTTCGAAATTCAAATTGTAAACGCAAAAAACGGCTGAAATGAAATTCTTAAAGTTCAGTTTCGTCTTCGATAAATTCATAGCAAGCATACGAAGTCCATTCAAATCGTCAAAAATGTGCTTGAATATGATTTAATTTCACGTAAGATTTCCTGCAAAGTAAAGTCCAAAGCGATGACAATCTGAATATTTCAATATCTTGCCCAAAAAACGGCAAGCGTTTACTTCCGTAGCACTGACTACAAAAACGCATTAGAAATTAATTTTCGCTCTTTTTGATCGGTGTTCACTTTATATTAAAAAAATCAGTCTTACTCATTTTTCCTATAACAAGCTTGAGGAAATGTTGTAGTAAAGAGAAAAAACTATAAAATATTGGCATCATCTAACGATTATCTGTTATTAAATAGTTCATTTTATTTAAAAGATTTTCATCAAGATTTAATATATCATTAATTTTTTCTAAATACAATATGCTAAACAATTAGGATATGATTTTTTATCAATAATGCATAAGCATAAACTTTCAATTCCTGACTGTTGATGTAAGAAAGGGTCATTAAGATTTATTTTATTAGTAAGGAAATATAATTGATAGACAATTTTCTAACTGGTCACTATAGATTTAGTGAACAGAAAACGCATTTTTATTTAAACGAATGATAGCATTTAAAACCGATCATCCACTACAAACATTATAACTGCTAAGAGAAACAGCCGTTAATGTCGATATCAAATATTATTTACCAATATACATGCGCAAGTTGTCGATCAACTTACGTAGGCCGATCGACCAGACGGTTAATTACTCGAATGAGAGAACATTGCAACTTGAACGCCTGTTTTAAATCAAATGGTGAATACACGTCTGCTATTGCGCAACACATCATCGAAACATCGCACGTATGTTCTCCAGACGTAGCATTCAAAGTAATTACTAAATGCAAAAACAAAAGGGAGCTAGCCACATACGAAGCCTTATGGATAAACAAATTGCAGCCGGATTTATGTAAGCAGAAGAAGCACGTACAAGCATTGAGCTTGAACTGGATGTGACGCACGCAATTTGATTGGTTTCAGTTTTTCACACTCTCTATGTTCACATATTTCTATCTTGTTTTGCTTTCCAATTTATATATAAAGATATGTTCATTAGTATATATTTGAGAAGACAATGCGAAAGAAATGTTTCTTATATCTGATAAAATTTCTTTTTGTTTTTGCACACAGGAAGGGTACAATGATGTTAACTTCGTTTAAAGTCATCGATAATGCGACTCCGAAGGCAACTCACTATATATAATACATACTGACGACGTAGATTTCCGGATAGGCTAAATTTCTCGAAATTAAACTAATTCTGAACGCCAATTGCACCAGCAAATGTTGGTTAAATCCGTTGTATTGGTACCTTTTACAGGCTTTCAAGTCAAATTGAGGTTTAAAAAAAGTAAACTCAATTATTCTTTTGAAATGCGAGCTTTAATAAAATTCATTGTACCCTTCTTGTGTGCAAAAACAAAAAGAAATTTTATTAGACATAAGAAAATTTTCTTTCTCATGGTCTTCTCAAATATCTACTCATGAACATATCTTTATATATAAAATGAGAGCTAGCCACATACGAAGCCTTATGGATAAACAAATTGCAGCCGGATATATGTAAGCAGAAGAAGCACGTACAAGCATTGAGCTTGAACTGGATGTGACGCACGCAATTTGATTGGTTTCTATTTTTCACACTCGCTTTGTTCACATATTTCTATCTTGTTTTGCTTTCCAATTTATATATAAAGATATGTTCATGAGTAGATATTTGAGAAGACCATGAGAAAGAAAATTTTCTTATATCTGATAAAATTCCTTTTTGTTTTTGCACACAAGAAGGGTACAATAAACTCAATTACTGTCTGAATACAAATTCTAAGACTACATCTATGTTCGATTTGAACTTAACAAGACAAAATTGGAATTCGTAATTGGGAATTCTCTACCAACAGTGCATTGGGCATCCTCCTAATATGCATAATGAATAAAACGAAGAGTCCGTACCCTACTCACCGCCATAATAGAGTACAAAGAAGAACAACTTGCTTCAAAACAATTTAAAAATATGTCCTAATTTAGCACTCAACAATCATATTAAAGAACGTTTGTTCATAATGACACCATATTAGTAATTAAACGCACATTAAGAAACATACTTTAATGGATAATAATGCTCATCTTCGAGAACGCTCAAACACGATTAGAGACACTATGCAGGTAAAAAATTGCATGTTTTCTAAATAAATTAAGCCAAACGAATAAGACAATTGTATCTGCTAGGAGTGTATACACAATTCAAATTTATCGACCTTGTCTGATTACTAAATTAGGACACTGCAACTAGGATGAATTAGTTCAGCCGGGTTTGCGATTGTTGAAGCTATTTGCAATGCTATTTCCAGCTTGGCTGTAAGTGTCATATGAGTTTCTTTTGTAAATGAATACAAAAGCATAATAAATGAGTATTGGACACAAAAGTATGCGTACATAAGTCAATTGGCAATATTTGTATAATAAATTTATCTTTAAATATAGAGCTTCAAATTCAGATTAAGAGCTAATGTCATCTTTCCTCATGGAAACGAGAAGGCGAATAAAAACTGTGTTAAAATGAAAAAAGATTACCACTTGACATTTCGACGTTCAACTTTGTTAGAATCATCGCATTTTACAATCCGTTTTGCATCAGCTGCTGACGCTGCCTTCTGTAGAAGTGCTTGCAAAACTGGAGTGCTTATAGAGGTCTGACTGTCATCATTCAAAGACGCATGCTGCCTCTGGTCTGCAATTAAACAATGAGTTCGCGCTTGATTTGACGCCGAGAATCGAGTTAACGCACTTTTTAGCAGCAAGAGTTTGTCTTGTGCTATCAACGATGTCTCACTCATATTTCCAACTAAATTATCTTCCAACGTATAAAATCAAACAGAAGTTAAGTTTTGATTAGGAATGTGATAACCTCAAAAAAAATTATGAAGCAAGCATTATTCTTTTGAGCATATGTTGTTGGCTACACACAGTTTAAACCATCGGTCTATTGGCCAGAAATAAAGCAATTCAATTAAATTACACGAAAAAGATCAAGATCTCTGGGAATAATTTAGTGAAAAATATTACTGTCTTTTATGTTACAGCATAACAGCAAAAATTAATAACAAATTTGGTATGTCCTTTTGGAAGTAAATATATGAAATGCGATAAAATAGAGATATCGCGGATTATAAATGACTGTAAGAGCTATGACGATCACGTTTGTCTGGCGAGGCTTTTGCATAAAGTTATAAATTATGCCGAAATTAAGGTTCCTTAATTTTGGTAAATGGAATGGCACATCGAAAAACAATAGACAAAGACAACTGGCTCGAAAATACAGCTCTAAGTTAGTGCCTACGAATGCGTTAACTGAAATTTCCCTTCATAAAACCAAGTAACAATGTCAATTATCACAAATTTAGTCTGACATCACTTCTTTTGCAGCCGAAGATTTCTACAATTGAAGATACAGAACGTGTATATTTGTTTGTCAAACTTCCCTAAATATGCAACAGCGAGACCAACATGAATAAAAATTTCTGTAAATGTCAATGTGTCTAGAGGCAGCATGAACTTCACATAGACAAACTAGTTGACAAATGGCTATATGCTTCAGCGAAATAAAATCTTATGTTTGGGAATGATGTCAATAATGATAGTACTACGGGCATTACGCAGTATGAAACATTAAGAGTGCACCTTAAAATATGTTTAACAGCGGTCTGCATCTTGTTGATTGCTAACAAAAAACTTCCACGTCACTCAATTTCAGAAAACATAAAATGCCAGCAGCTGTGCCATTGTTATTCAAGTTCAACGCAATGACATATCGCCCAACGCCAGATATAGGCGATAAACTGTGTAAATCAAACGATAATTCTGCTACAGCAGACCGATGGATGATCATCGCAGAGACACAATCTATTGCCATAGATAATCGTTGGCTTTTATGCACCAGAATCTTATGTGATGGAATCTATTCTACAGTGACGGTGTTATCTAAAGTGTTACGGAATACATGTCTCCACGCATGAATTTAACGGTCGGCAATTACCTGACCGGATCTGAAGCGCTTCTCACCATCTTAGCAAATTCGTTCGTGAAACATGCCAATTACCATCACTGATGCAGCATACGACAGACAAATGTCGCGAAAGTTGTCTGGAGTGGTACAATCAGCGATTCCGTAATTCACCGTCACGACTGCATATCCCAATTTACGTATCTCTCCCAGATAAAAAAACTTGCGCGCGTTCATCTGAAACTCTGTATATCCTATTTAGCCTATGGTTTAAGGAAAGTCTGTGATTCAAAGACATAATTGTCATTGGCGTCTCATTAAGAAAAGGCCCATATAACGATCTCTCAACTAGATCGCGTTGTTTGACTAATTGAGACAACTTCCAAATTCAGTATTTTATAAATTGTTAGCAATTTTTTATTAAGATGGTAAAAATCGAGTACATAACAAATGAAATGAACGTTGTGGCCTGCAATCAAAGGCATTACCAGTAAGACTAACGACAGACCATAGCATATTTTATCTGTACTACATAATTGGACTTCGGCGGTACAAAATAGATACAAATGTCCTTATTTAGAGCAAGGATAGCGAAAATGACTGCAAACATCTTACTTTCTAGCATGCACATGTTCCAAGGGAAAAATGAACATGACAAGTCCACCTTCTAAGTATGGACTCCCTACAACCTTTGTTTGTCCTCTATTAATCCAGCGGAAAGAATAGATTTATGGGTCATATTGATGCAGGCTCTATTGGAGCCCCTTGATTTCGATAAATTCTCAATTTCTTCGTATAATGAAGAGTAGACTGAAAAATCAAAGCTATATAATGAAATATGGTAGGTCAGCAATATTATTTCCAAAGATTTATCAATAATTACATCTAGAACCATCATATCAGAACATAATATTTAGAATATTTCAATGAAAATTTTAAAAATTACTGTCATTTTTTAAAAAACATATCGAAGAAAATTCAACTTATTTACTATAGCTGATAAGCACTCACTTTCAGATGTCACAGGACTCTCAAACGTTTCGTCTAATCTAAAGGTAAATACATCCAACGGGCCCGTAAAAGATGCTATAGATGCATCTAAGCTACCGTGTCCCGTGAAGAGTCGAAAGTTCAGCTATAGAAACATTAAAAACGAAAGAAATATAACACAGCGAAATCTGCAGATTTAATAACTAAAGGAGCAAAACCTAAAAGTATGGATATATATTTTTGACTAACATCGTGGCATGCTCGAACACCCACTAGACCAGCTTTAACAAAAATTCAATCAGATTAAATACTGTTTGTTGCGAAGAACATATATATATATATATATGCAAGTATGTATTAGGTGTTGCGAACCTAGTAACAAATTAGTTCAGTTGTGACCAGAAGGATAAACCAAAGGCAGCATGAGCGGAAAGTATAATCTCATGCACATTCGTTTCGTGCTTACTGGCGACTCATCAGTAGGAGCCGTTATTACGCCCTTTAACCACTAATATATTTGGTAGAAGAATGTGGGAATAATAGGACGGTACAATCTCTAGGAGATTGTATATATATATATATATATATATATATATATATATAACATCACTTTGCATGTAATGAAAATTGAGGTTGCTGCTTTCTAAGGAGTCCACGTTTGAGAACGCCAATTTTAGATATAGCTTAGACTTACACGCACAAATTACGGTGAATGTTATTATCCCGTTCGAAACTGATATTTTGCTATTTCAAGCCAGAGTTATGATTGTTCATCACTGAAGTTCAAGATATAACCAAATATAAAATCTTATATAACTAATCAGTAGCACGCAAATAAGTGTTCATATATATATATATATATATATATATATATATATATATATATATATATATATATATATATATATATGGTATGTATAATTAAATATTTGCATGATCGCATTGTCAAAGTTCACAAATTACTTACTTCGCAGACACGTTCGATGCATTGATGACACTACGCATCTGGAAATTAAATAGAGAATTGCGGCAGCAGGAACATGCGTATATTATTTAATCAAGGTTGCGATCTTATTTTAAACACCAGTCCCATTATATAAATACATTTGTCAATAAAAATTGTATAATTTAGAATAGACAATTTATACACTATACCGGTTTTGTCCTTATTGAGAACTTATCACGCACTCTCCAGAATTTTCCGCGGAATCTGTTGTTCTAACGGCTGTGCCACCCCGCTACACGTTACACAAAATTTTCAGTTATATACCAACTAATATTGATTGTTTAGCTTTCCCAATAAGCAGAGCCTATATGGCATCACAGTAAAGTTTAAGTTCCAACTAACCACTCCAAATCTGTTATAATAGAATAGAGCACGCCACTTGAACATTTATATAATTAAACAAATATTGGTTGCGCGGATGGTGGCAACAATTCTTTAAATCAAGTTTTAGAGCATGAGATAAACACAATCCCAGTATATTTAGCTAGTCGCACAACAGCAAAACTACCGTAAGTCAAACGGACTAACTCATTTCGATTTTCCATGATTATGATCAGAACCTACAGGAAAACTAACCATCGAGGATCAAACCGCATTGCATATATAAGTAAAGCAAAGATAGATATGCGGATCTCTCATCCAGTAGTCTCGCATATATTGCACATGACTGGAAATGTCGGCTGCACAATTTATTTGCTGTTACAAACATTGAAGTTCTGCAGCTTCCACCACATGTACAAAAATTATAAAATTAAACATTGCGATTGGTTAGATAAATATGGTTGTTTATTTTAAACGTGCAAACTTTATTTAAAGAAAACTAAAACATATTACAGTCAAATACTGTTTGTTGCGAAGAACTAATATATATGCAGGTATGTATTAGGTTTTGCAAACCTAGTAACAAATTAGTTCAGTTGTGACCAGAAGGATAAACCAAAGGCAGCATGAACGGAAAGTATAATCTCATGCACATTCGTTTCGTGCTTACTGGCGACTCATCAGTAGGAGCCGGTATTACGCCCTTTAACCACTATATATTTGGTAGAAGAATGTGGAATAATAGGACGGTCTTTGGTTTATCCTTCTGGTCACAACTGAACTAATTTGTTACTAGGTTCGCAAAACCTAATACATACCTGCAAAATAAAACATAGTTGGGAAAAATTTACCTTAAACAGTACATCACCTGATCGAGAAATAATCGGCACAGTACTACGATTACAAAATTCCTCATTTATGATAGAAACATAATAGAACGTAGGGCTTGCGTGTACTCCAAAAATAAGAACTAAGGCAGGTCGACTTTCTGTTCCAAATGCCGCAGTTCCGTTGTCCTCATAATGACAAGACAAAATATACCGAACAATTGTTATCCATATTCGATTGTCCACGATGGAGTCAACACCGGATATCCATCTGAAAATAAAGTAATAGATTAATGGAGATGTAGCAAAGTAGCAAGGTTATCAGTCGAAGTTTCAATTCACATTACACAAATTGCAAGTATAGATATTACAACTGCAAACAAAGTAGAATGCTTTCTTTAATGAAAGTTTTAATTACTGTATATCATGTATCATGTAGACCGGAAAGAAAAGTAAATTTTGTTTTAAACGGTCCTTGTATCTGAAAAATTTCTTCCTCGATTTTGCACACGGAAAGAGTACTATGAATATATATATGACCCGTAGCCATAGAAAGGAGTACAGTTCGATGCGACCAATTGATTTCTATGGCGAACAGTCTTGTCCGGTCACAAGTTTGCTAATTAATCTTTTCTGTGATTTCAGACATCCAACTATGTCCACAATATCACCTTCCGTGACATTAAATGGCACATAAGGACTAATAAAAGTCGGAAAATCATCATGTGCTTTGGTGTTCCGTTTAAGTAAAAAGAATAAAGCCTCATCATTCATCTTCTTTCTCCTTATTTCTGAGGTATGCATACGTGAGCACAGCTTTTTAGGATCTCCAATACAAAATAATCCTGTATGCCACGGCGCCATTCATTACTATTTGATAATGCTTTATTTGAGTGTACAATTATTCGGAGATTGGTTGACGCTATGCGACATAACTCCTTACACTGTCTGATGGCAATGCTAGTCTATGCTCTGCACAGCTATTCAACAGGCGTTCACCGTTATTGTTGTGTATCTGCCACTAAGATGAAATTCTGTCGCTATAGCGCTCAACTTAGTATTCATGATAACCATAATCAAAGCTATGTATGAACAACTTGATTATCTTTTTGGAGAACTCGAATCAAAATAAGAATCGTCTTTGTTGCAATCTGTAACGACCGGTGGGTATAATGGGGTACCTCCATCAGCTCGTTTTATGTGAAACTCTGAGTTTAGTAAAACTATGCAGAAACACAGTGTTAAATTTGTAAGTAGGTATTATATAAATCAAGCCTGTGACAGAAGCGAATGGCAGGTTTCGGCCAATGGCATCTGGGCAAATAGTTCTCATCTGTCTTTGTTGGCGGACTATCAAAGAGAAAGAAATCTCTGTATTCCCAACGTCTACACTAGGAATTATCGACCATGTTATTTTACAGCCCGCATATAACCATGATCTTAAGGTTATATGACAGTGAACACTGGTTACCTATGACTCTTGTGTTGCAGCGCATGATAATGATGATGGAATAAAACGGTTCATCAGTATAACTGATCCCTGATTATATTTAATCTCCGTCAAGTACGCTACGATATTAGCCCTTTCCCGGAATCACACAGACAGCCTTCCACTTTGAGGACACCTATTTCAGGCTCGCATATATTAGATGGTTTTCGCTTATTCAACCTTCATGACTCATGGGATAATGCGAATCTTTTGTACAGCATACCAGCCGATTCAGTATGGAATCATTATTTGTTGTATTATACATGTATATCTGAGGGCTTTTAAACCAGATTTTTACCCGTTCCGAGAAGGAATGGATGATTTGTATTCTTCTTTCCGATGTCCCACCACTTTAATGTAATAGTCTAATTACCTCCAACGATCGAAACTACCACATCATGACTATCATGTTTGTTTTCAGTCAATTACTACCAATTTAACAAAGTTCATTGCAAAGTAAAACCGAACTCGAAGCTTCAGGATGGTTGCATCCGGTTAATCCCATCGAGGTGTATATTAGCTTTCTTACTAATGTCGTCAGACCGGTAATTACTTCGGCTACGGATTAAATAACGGAACAGTACAGAATTCGTTTAGGTATCTGAAATTAATCCCGTATAAAAAATATGAAGTTCTAATCTTAAGCCACCACCAGATTAATAGACTCTGGATGCAACCTTAACTTTTAGGTGAACAATGCCGCAGGTTCCGAAGAACTGCTATACAATTTATTTAAGGATTAACGTGAATTAGTCTTAGCGCAATGGCCAATTTATTGAGTTCTATACATAGTAAGACAAATATGCCTGTTGTCTGGTACAAGTTTTTCATCGTTCCTATTTTTAGCAAATTCAATCGTAAGTTGTGCAATAATAATTTCTAAAAAGTTAGATACTGTTTGTGGCGGAGAACTAATACATATGCAATTGTCTATTAGGTGTTGCGCACCTAGTAGCAAATTAATTCAAATACGACCACAAGGATAAGCTAAAGACAGTATGAAAGGAAAGTATAATCCCGTGCAAATTCACGCCAATAAGCACGAACCGAATATGGTTTAAAAGTTCTGACTCCAATAGAGGACAAAATCGAATACCTACGAGATGTCGACGTCCAATCTCCAGGAATTATACCATCGCACCACGTGGTAAGTCTGTTTGGGATGCTGGAAAATCGACTTCAGTACGCCCACGGTAGAGCTAAGGACAAGATCGGAGAGCCTGATTTAAATGTCACAGTCATTTCAAGTCAGAGTCCATTTCTCTATGGATCAGTTTGTCGCGCAATACAGTAGCAAAATATAGCAAGTTTTGAAGAAATAATACTTCAACCAACAAAAAGGACGAGTTTTGGCGCGTAGGCGTTTGCTAAATCAACTACAATATAGAAAGGCTTTTTCTACAAAATTGAATAACATAAAAGAAGCATTCTCAATGCCTGGATCACCCCTTAACTAAAAAGAATTAACATTCGCCTTTTCAGCATGCGCTATACTTGAATAAAGCCCAGAGCACAGTGCTCAAAGGAATTCTGATTGCTTGGCGACAAGCGGTGTCGACATCAGACGTGTGCAGTTCGACATCCGCCAAGCGAAGAGCCTTGTATTTCTAGAGCCAATAAAGAGATTATTCAAGGGTTTAAGTGTATTCTGGCGTTTGTTTTGCACCATTACAAAGGGCGTAGGGTTGCCAGTTGTCGCCTCCCAACGTAGCAATGAAGGTCATAAGCTTGAGCCCGGTTTTTATCATTTATTTTGGTGAAACAGAAGTAGTGACATTATTGATATGATTGTTTATTTGTACACACATTTATATTCACACCGTTCGTATACTAACATGTTTTGTTTTGTCTTTTAGCATGTATATCTGCATTATATGATGAATAAAGCCTAATATTTTAGGCAACTCTTTCTTCTGACTTGTCTAATCATTCTGCCCGTTTGCTGTGCTTGTTACTGTGATTCAGAACAATTTATTCATCATATAACCCAATCATGGAACGCCTAATCAGACCAGATAGATTTGATGTTGAACCTAGTGCACCAGATGCAGCAAAACAATGGAATCATTGGTATCGTACATTCTGTGGCCTCCTAAAAGCAGTCGAATCCATGAATCCGGATAAATTAGACACTCTTATTTCCTACGTCTCTCCTAACGTATATGAACACATCGTTGACTGTGATACATATGATCATGCTATCAAAACTCTAATGAATATCTATGTCAGACATTGGATCAATTTGTTCAGGATTCTGAAATCGTTAGCTAGGGAATGCAATTTCAAACCAACTACGGCCGAGGAAAATCGAGACGATGCTCTGCGCGATGCCTTCATTAATGGAATCCAGTCCAATTCAATCAGACAACGTCTCTTAGAACACAACTCACTTAATTTTCAAGCGGCTTTTGATCAAGCACGTGGTCTCGAAATGGCGGAAAAGCAATCATTATCATATCAAAACTGTTTGAATTCTGCACACACTGCAACGGTTCAGCCACTCTGTCCTTCATCAACCTCCGATAAATCTGCAGATAATCTTGTTGCTGCTGTTAAACAAAACTGTGACTTTTGTGGGTACGATTATCATTTAAGATGGAAATGTCCGGCCAGAAACGCCTTCTGTAAAAGTTGTGGAAACAAAGGACATTTTCAAAAGGTATGTCGCTCTAAGAATCACCGCCCAGTGGTTTCGACGCTTCATCCTACCATATCTGCAACTGTATTAGCTGCTGCTCCTGATTGTCTCACCAAATGTAATAAATCTAGAAGTCAATAACATAAATTGTCATGCTCTCGTTGATACAGGCAGTTCCTGTAGTTATGTTTCAGAAGCCTTCGCTTTGAAAAATAATTGGAAAATTCACTCCTCTCAAGAAACAATAACCATGGCGTCTAGCTCATTTTCGAGTCATACCAAAGGCCATTGTTTTGTGTCGATTCAATACAAATCATGTGTTTATCAAAATATCAAGCTATCTATACTTTCTGATCTTTGTACTGACGTACTCCTCGGTCATGACTTCCTTGGATTGCATAAAAGTGTAAATATCTCTTTTGGTGGTCATAAATCGTCATTCACCGTCTGTTTACTGAAACCTGCATCTGTTACGTCCCCGCCTCTTTTCCACCATTTAACTGCTAACTGGAGGCCTATTGCTACGAAATCAAGAAGGTACAATCGAATGGATGAAATATTTATCCGGGATGAAATAAACAGATTAGTTTCTGATGGCATTATCGAACCTTCAACATCCCCGTGGAGAGCACAAGTTCTCGTGGTATCGAATGAGAATCACAAGAAACGTATGGTTGTGGACTACAGCCAAACGGTCAACAAATTCACACTCTTAGACGCATATCCTTTGCCGAAAATAGACCAAATGGCTGAAACCATTTCAAAATATCATATATTCAGCACTTTGGATCTCAAAAGCGCTTACCACCAAATACCTATCCAAGAACATGAAAAGGTATTTACTGCTTTCGAAGCGTGTGGACGCTTGTTTCAATTCCGTCGCATTCCCTTCGGAGTGACGAATGGTGTCTCATGTTTCCAAAGAACTATGGATCATATAATCGCACAGGAACATCTCACAGATACTATTTGTTTGTCTATGTGGACAATGTGACAGTTTGCGGGAGAGATACGCTTGAACACGAAACAAATCTCAACAAATTTCTTAATGCCGCTAAAAAATATGGATTGACCTTAAATGAATCAAAGAGCATTTTCGCAGCTAAAGAAATTACTCTTCTTGGTTTTCAAATATCGAATGGAAAAATTAAACCTGATCCTGACCGATTAAAGCCTTTACAAGATCTCCCACCACCGTCGAATGTGCAATCGCAACAAAGAATTGTGGGATTTTTCGCTTATTATTCGCCGTGGATCTCCAACTTCTCCGATAAAATTCACTCACTCGTTCATAATCGAACTTTTCCTTTGCCCGTCTCTGTGAAACAAAATTTCGATGATCTTAAAAAAGAATTAGCCGTAGCAACTTTAGCTTCTATTCGTTGTGATATTCCGTTTGTCGTCGAAACTGATGCTTCGGACGTAGCTATTGCTGCCACTTTGAACCAAGATGGAAGACCTGTGGCGTTTTTCTCTCGGACGTTGACGCCATCTGAAAAACATCACTCAGCTGTTGAAAAAGAAGCCTATGCCGTGGTTGAAGCTATTCGAAAATGGAGGCATTTACTTTTGGGTAATCATTTCAAACTTGTCACTGATCAAAGATCTGTTTCCTTTATTTTTGGCAATCAAAATCGAGGAAGAGTGAAGAACGATAAAATTTTGCGCTGGAAAATGGAATTATCACCTTACAGCTTCGATGTTGTCTATAGACCCGGAAAAGATAACAAAGCAGCAGATGCACTAAGTCGATCCTGTTGTGGTGCGCTTCTAAATGGACTGGATTTAAAACAAATACATGATTCTCTTTGTCATCCTGGAATTTCTCGTATGCTCCACTTTGTGAAATCTCGTAATTTACCATATTCTATTGATGAAATTCGAAAAATGACCTTGAGTTGTGAAGTGTGCTCTGAAATCAAGCCCAGATTTCCTTCGGCAATTCAAGGCCAATTAATCAAAGCTACCCAACCGTTTGAGCGGTTATCTATCGATTTTAAAGGACCTCTTCCTTCATCAACTCGTAATCGTTATCTACTGACGGTCATCGATGAATATTCTCGATTTCCCTTTGCATTTGCTTGTCCTGACCTTAGCAGTCACACCGTCATACTTCACCTGTGTCAAATATTCGCAATGTTTGGGATGCCTTCGTACATTCACTCAGACAGAGGTTCTTCCTTCATGTCGACCGAGGTACAAAATTTTCTTCGGGAAAAAGGTATAGCTTCGAGTAGAACGACTCCTTATAATCCCAAAGGAAATGGACAGGTAGAAAGAATGAATGGTACCTTATGGAAATCGATCCTTCTCGCTCTCAGATCAAAAAGGCTTTCAGTTGAAAACTGGGAATGCGTGCTGCTGGACGCATTACATTCAATCCGTTCATTATTGTGCACATCTACCAACGAAACCCCTCACGAGCGTCTTTTTCGACACAATAGAAGGTCGACTTTTGGTACCACACTCCCAACCTGGCTTACTGTTCCTGGCAAAGTTTTACTCAAGAAGAATGCTAGAGTTTCTAAATATGACCCCTCTGTGGAAGAAGTTGAACTAATTCATTGCAATCCTAACTATGCGCATGTTCGTTTTTCTGATGGAAGAGAAGATACAGTATCTATCCGTCAATTAGCCCCGAAAGGCTCCGACGCACTGATGAATGAAGCTGGAACTAATATGGGACTCTGTGAAAATGAACCGGTTGTTGCTGATGAACAAACCTCCTATAATGACGATACCGATATTGATAATGTTAAGGCAAATGGTGAATCTACGGATAACTCAAATGCTCGTGACCTATCAGAGAATCTCGAAAACCTTATCAATCAACAACAACGTGTTCATCCTTATAACTTACGAAAGTGGAAATGTTTAAATACTGTTTTCTCAATCCTCTTTGAATTGTTACTATAACAGTCTTGTTCCGACTCTGACGCTACGCTACAAATCGCAGTGGAGGAGAATGATATGATTGTTTATTTGTACACACATTTATATTCACACCGTTCGTATACTAACATGTTTTGTTTTGTCTTTTAGCATGTATATCTGCATTATATGATGAATAAAGCCTAATATTTTAGGCAACTCTTTCTTCTGACTTGTCTTATCATTCTGCTCGTTTGCTGTGCTTGTTACTGTGATTCAGAACAATTATATGAAGTAATTAATGAAGCCAGATATAAAAAACAGTGTCGTAATTGGGTTGACAAATTTGATTTCCTGTGAACTAAGATCATATATCTGCCAATTTGATCGCATTTTCATTATTACAAGATCTATTGTGCTGTCAAATCCCGTAGTTATATTTTAATGAGTATATATTCGAAAATCATGATCATGTTAGGGTTTGATTGGAAGTAAATGACAGTCGAAGGTAATTGACGCCCATTATTTTAGATCGAATAAGCTCTGAACGCGACATTAGGCAGTAAGTTTAAAATGTGATCCCTCGTTTAAATAAATACGGAATGTATGTAAATGTACAAACCTGATAAGGATAATTAGCTAAAGGACGATCAAGCTTAAAATTTATACAAAATCATTTAGTTAAAATTTAAGTTATCAGTTCGTGGTGGCTTATAAAGTTACAACTGCGGCAGTGATGAATCTACGAGTAATGCTAGCCCAATTCATGACTGTACACATGGGCTACATAGTTTAGAGGTACAGCTGAAATCAGTGAGAGACAGTAGTAAAATTATTTATTTACTTTGTCAAGCATTATTGAACAAGACGTGGATAAATTTACTTATAGGTTTTCAAAAATATAAAGAAAGCTTAAGATATGTGCGGCCCCTCCAATTATTAACCTAGGTCCATAAAGCGAGTGCATTTTGCGGATTCCATGTAATTAAGGGAGCTTTATTTTATTACCTATAAATTTAAAATTAACCCATTTTCATATAAGCAAGGTATACCTAATACATTGAAAACTGAGAATACTGTCAGCAAAATTCAACGAACTTTGTTATAAGCTCATTATTAATGCTGCTAACAAGGCTAAAAATGAGGTACAAGATGTTGAGCCCAATTTCGCCTACTAGATGAGACTTGACACGAACAGGCACAATTCAGTACAAATAAGAACTGGTTAGGTTACACGAAGTATTCCAAAAGGGCGTGGACAATGGGCATTATGATTAGAATTAAAGAGCAACATCTGATTTTCATCTGTAATATGCATGCCTTCAATCATTTGCTCTTGTGCTAAATTCCTATTACAAATAGTTTCCCTAAATCGCGCAACTACATTATGTGATGAAAGAATAACCAGGCATCGGCCAATCCACGTGTTGCGCAATGCTTCAGCTGACGACAACTAACAAAACTACGCAGAATTAGTTAAAGAAATCAGTCGTAAAACATAAGGGCAAAACAAACTTAAATTTGATAACTTTACGAAATATCTAGAAAATTAGTTTTAAAAACAAATGAGAAAGAAATGGAAAAACTCACGACACATTCGCGGAAATTCTCCGATAATAAAAATTTCATACTAAACCTGATGCTTTCACTCACAAACATTATTATAAGAAAGTATACTCAGAACGAGCATCATTTTGAATTTTTAAAAGAACCAAGTGAACTAGGCATCATTGATCTTCAGGTTGAAACTTCACACTTAGCACATAGTAAACATTTAATGAGCGAGTAATGAGAGTGGAGTTAAACAACAAGCTAGATAAATGCAGGAAGAATGGTAGATGCAGATAATTGAAAACGGAAAACTACAAATTAGACAAAAGCATGACTCGACGGGCCTGGCAAAGAAATAATCATGAGTTCGTTGAAATGGAAAAAGGACAGTATATAGAAATAAAACAACAAATGAAAATAATCTTTGTACAAAAGAGGATTGCAAGTTCTAACTTCCATTGTTGAATTTAAAAACAGAACTGAACTTCTGTAAAAAAAATTTTAAATGGAAAGCCTAAAACGCTACACCGGACTGACTAATTCCTGTGTTCCTCAACAGGAGATGTCACCATCGTCAGCTAACACTCGCGCTAGTGGACAAACGCGAACAGTGGGTCACCGCATAGAGAACAGCGGATAGAAGCGTCTCCACAGTCTCCATTGGACTCATGGCGACAGTTATAGCTTGTTACATTAGGATCAGCGATTTTTCAAGAGCCCTTTATGATGCTTTCGATTTAAAAGGCGTTCTATCTCAATGCTGCAAGAACTACCATCTCGCAGCTGCCACTGTATTACGAAGAAAAGTTGTCCATCGTCCACATCTCGTACAAGAACAAGACTACTTAAAATAAGATTAAACCAGACTACATTACCAACATAGACGAAGTGCCCCTCACCTTCGACGTTCCTATGAGGCGTACTATAGAAATCAGGGACCAGTACGTTATCTAAACGCACCACAGGGAATAAGAAGTCATGTTTCACATTCGGCCTCAGTTCCCAGGCGAAATAAAAAACTACCACGTGCTTATCTTCAAATGACACTGCCAAAGGATAATTTTACGGTCGGAATCATTGTAAAGTTCAATTCAAATAGTTGAATGAACAAGGGGATGTTGACCGAGTGGCCAGGAGAAGACTGTCAGAAGACCTGGTGGTCTGATTCTCGTATCCATATCCCTACTGATCAACGACTCAATGAAGTATCCATCCCAAGAATACCTTTAATGATCAGTGTTCGAAATGCACCTTATAATCCAATACGCCTTATGATCTAGAAAATTTTGTAAATGCTTTGCATCTACATGGGGCAGTGCTTGAAGCTGCAGGCGGTACTCTTCATCTTTATCCTGTATCAGCCTCATGATGCTAAGCAATACCTAGTCACTGTCTCACTCACATATATGTAATCCTACTTGAGATTTGTATCCTGGAGGAGATTATGGAATCAAATCGCAAACGAAAAGCAGGAAAGAATACGCAAAAAGCTATGGATCATATAAAGAGTAACGCAGTTCACTGATGACTTGAGTTTTAATCAAAGTAAAGGATAAGTCTGATATCAATTGCTTTAAAAAATTTCTAACAATAATAACCATCATGTTTTATTATTAACTGTCGTAATTAAAATAATAAAAACGTATTAAAGCTTACATGCCTGATATATTTAAACCGAATACACCTTTATCAGAACACAAGTGTAAAATCACACTACTTTTTGTTTCAGAGATATGTCTAGAATAAAAAAAAGATGTAATACCCAAATTGAAATTTTCTAGATCCTCCAGCACAGGAAATCTCTTCGTGTATGCTGCGTGAGAGTGCATTCGGCAATATAGGTCGCATCGAAGCGAGAGTAAACTTTAGATCACAGTTAGGTATAACGGCTTCAATGTCAAACCAGGAAAATCTTTCACAGTTTTCTTCAACCTCGGGTTGTATGCCTGCAAATGCACAGAACCTTAGGCAGCGATAGGTTTCGAAGGAATTAAAGGTTGTTAAATTTCGCCATATGGACGAAATGATCTGTTCAAATCGGCAATTCGAAAGGGATGTGTACTTGTATTTCGAAAGCTAAGCATAAAGAGATATACAATACCTTTAACGGAATAAGTATTTCATTTTGTATTAAAAAATCGGTGGCATCAATAATGTTTATGTCAATTTCGATTCGGTCGATCTTAACGTCAAATCGATTTTCATTAGAAGAACATTTTCCAATTAGAAATACATCAATATCCTTATTGGACGTACTTACTAACAGTTTATACGCAATCGAGACAATTTTCTTTGTGATAGATACTTTTATTTCCCTTTATTGTTAAAATATTTGTAATACCTTTCTTGGAGAAATGAAATACATTTCTCGGGGAGTATTTGCGCAGTCATGTTCAAAGAGCATGTTTTTTAGGGTGCAAATTTTGTCATATTTTTACTTAAAAAGCAAAATTCCATTAAACTATAAGGCCGCTTTTTAGAGAAAGTTCCATAATTGTAGAAAATTTGTTATCAAAAACTCTGTATTTTCGTCAAATATTGAAGTATACACGTAAGAAATAAAGTTAAAAAAGGAAAGTGAAATGTCAATTTATATGGTTCGCATGATACAAATAATTCTATAAAAACTGTTTAAAGCAAGTTTGGCTCCAAACAAATGTAACTCAGTGATAGATGTATAAAACTCCCCAGCTTCAATTATATACCGTACAACGTTACAAAGTCAATTAGGAGCCAGGACGGCTGAGCTTGTGTACTGTTAGCGGGCCTTTATTAGGACCGATATTGCGTTCTCCGGGAAATTCCGAGAAAGTTAGTGTAGAAGTGTCTAGATATACACCTAGACACTTGAGACCAGCTCTGGTTGACTGGGTTGTTGTTCCTTCTGTTGTGGCGTTGCCATCAGTGGCGAGTGAGTAGCTGAGTAATCTCGTTGAAGATCTGCAGTAACTGGCACACTGGAGGAATAAAATATAGATGTTGCTCCGTCTCACTAGTTGTGCAGCAACAAGATTGGCGTGACTGAAATTGACGACGTGTGTGAAGCAATTCCTAAAATCAGCGTAGGTGACAAAAGCAGACAGCACGCACACGTAGCGCACAGCAGAAAGCAAACGCGACAACTGACTGGCTTGGTAAATTCACCGTGCTTAAATAGCCTTAATTCGAAAGCTCGCTCGCCATTGGTTAACGGCAAATTTCTCTTGTTTTTAATTGGTTCTGCATAAATTGAATTTGAATTTCATTTACGCAATATGTCGGCGAATTGTTCTTGAGCCGTTACATCACTTACCTCTCTGAAAAAAGAAAAAAAAACATTCCTCTTTGCGAGACTTGATAAGAAATTATTATTCTGCCCAGAGCTATAAAAAATGGACAGTAAATGCTAGGTTGTAGTATGCTTGTTGGTTGCTTCATCAATGATATGATGCCAAATAACCACTAGGGATTGCTACACAAATTGTTAGCTGTAGTGGCCGGTCATACCGCGTAAAGCAAAATAGAGCAATGTAAGATTTGAGAAATGCAGCGTGAGGATTTCTAGGTAAATCGCCACTGAAGTTGCCAGGTTTAAGTTAAAACCTGGGCGGGCTCGATCACCGTCAGTGTGTTTGTATACGACCAAAGGAGCTAGTGTGTGCTCGACGTTGTGGTCATGGTATTCGTAGATTGGTCACTGTGCAATGGATAAGGCTGAGATATGCAGTAAAAGTGGCCTGTACCATGAAATAAAGCTGATAACTACTTAGTGTTGCTACACAAAGGCGTTAGCCCTAATTAGCTGGCCATATCAAATAGGCAGTGTGAGCTCAGGTGTGAGCTATACGTTACAATGTAAAAATATATACATGAAAATCACAAGGTAACTGCATAAAAAAGTGTACTCGAACATTGCCACAGAGATGGCATTATACCAAAGAACTGTTCAAGAATGCTTCACAATTGTTAGCTAAGAACAGCTAGTTAAACCACGTGAGACAATTGAGTGTGAGAAAAAGAAGAATCATGTAGATTCCTAGGTCACGTTGCGTGACATAGAGTATAAGTGGTGCACGTAAATTTAAAAAGTTTATACGTAGACAGAAGAAAGATTATTGTTAAAAAAACATCAGTTACGCGTTATGCAAAGCAAGCTATTGCTAGTTTGAGATTGTAGGCAGATAGAGCCTGAGACGTGTGTAGAAGGTTGAATGCTCCCAGAATCAGGCGGTTCGATAGACGGTTTCAACCTATCTATGCTTAAAAATGAAGGTGTCGCGCCTTGCATGGTAATGAAGCATTTTGGCTGTCTGAGCAAAATCGGGTAAGCACCGCAATACTTTGTTTGTAGTGGTGCAACAGCAGTTTCGTTGAAAACGAGTACTCTCTTGCAGCTGTGGAGCTGCGAGTGAACAAAGACTGGACGAGGCGTATGTCTCCACTGCTGTTCAGTCAAGTTACAAAAATGAAGTCGAAAGCGGGTAGATTCGTCTTGTGGGTCATCTTGTGCGGGTAGTAGACGTGGGAGCTGACTAGGCAGGCGTAGATCCATGCCATACAAGAATTGTGACGCAGACGTTTTAATGGATTCACGAGTGCGGGAACGCATGGCAAGCAGAACTAAAAGTAGTGCATCGACCCAGTTGCAATTAATGTACGAGGATGCTAAATCAGCTTTGAGTTCCCTATGAATTCTCTCTACCATACCATTAGATTGAGGATGGTAGACAGTCGCCTGGCGTAAGGTGCATCCAATGAACCGCAAAGTGGTTTTGAAATGATCCGATGAGAAGCAAGTGCCTCTGTCAATAATGAGCTCATTGGGAGCACCATTATGGATTATCCATGCAGAGATAAAACCGTTAGTAACTTCTTCTGCAGAAATGGTGCAAAATGGTAATGCTGCAGGCCACCGTGTAAATTTATCAATCAAAATTCGAAAGTAGCTGAAATCTTGAATCTTTTTCATATGAACTATGTTGATTTGGACGTTGGATAGGCGAGGAGTAACTTGGAAATGTTGCAACTTAGAACGATTGTTTCGTCCGATATTGGCAAATGGCACACACGGAGACCCATCGTTTAGCGTGATGCCTGAGCCTGTGACCCCAAAAACGATCTGTAAGAACTCGGACAGTCGCCTTGCTTCCTGGCTGAGAAATTGAGTGAATTGAGTCAAAAACATTTCTCTGAAGGCTATTTGGCAGAACTGTCTTGTTGGGCTGCGTAGCCGTGAAGTAAACAATAGGTAAGCTTTCACAGAGACGGCATACGAACTTGGTGGGGTGACGGGCTACTGATCTTTGAATGTGAGTGTTACCGCACTTTCCCGTTCGCAGGAGGGATGGCGTTAGTGCAGTTGTACTGAGTGTCATGGAGTTGACAGTGAATGGCGACGTCGAAGGTTGTTGTAGCAAGACGTCTAGCTTGGAAAGGGCATCTGCTATGAAGTTCTGCTCCCTCTTGACATGAAAGATGTCGAATTGCTATTTGTTTAGACGTGAAAGTTGTCTTTCCATTCTGGCAGGATACTTGGCGATAGTTGAAGTCGCGATTTGAAGTGCACTAACTAATGCTGCATAGTCTGTGAAAACAACAAATCTTCTGCTGCCAATGATGCTGATAAAATGGCGCACTGCGTTGTGGATAGCGAGGAGTTCTCGACCGAAAGTATCGTATCTCGTTTCTACTGGTTGGAGAGTACGCGAGTAGAAACTGATAGGCTTCCGAACTCCGTCGATATCTTGTTCCAGCGTGGCTCCAATAGCAAATTCTGAAGCAACTGTCGTGAATAGAAATGGTCGATTTAAATCTGGATGAGTTAGCATTGCAGCATTTGATAACGAGTTGATGGCGAGTCGAAGTAATTCCTCGTCTTCAGATGACCAAGTAATTAAGGAATTCTTGCTAAGTCCTTTTCGATTCCGCAGATGCCTTCACAAAGGATAAAGTTGTCCTAAAAGGCCGGGAAGTAACTTGCGATGGTGACTTGATATTGCTGATTGAATTCGCCTTTGATGGCAAAGTTTGAATACCTTGTGGCGTGATACGATGCCATAGGCTGTCCACGGATGTAGTTGCAATCTGCGTCTTGTCACATTTGATCTTGAGTCCGTGGTTGGATAAGTGTGAGAGGAAATTTCGTAAATGCTTGGCATGAGATTCTAAGTCTGGACTGAATATCATTATGTCATCGAGATATGACATACAGTAAGCGGCGTCGTCGCAAAGTATGTTGTCCATGAATTTTTGAAATGTCTGTGTAGCCAACTTAAGTCCAAAAGGCATGTAAAGATATTCAAAAAGTCCAAATGGAGTAATGACTGCAATTTTTCAATATCTTCTGGCGGTGGTAGGCTTGCCTGAGGTCAATCACTGAGAATAAATTGCTGCCGTTGAGTTTTTCAAGTAAGGTGTTAATATTGGGATATTCATCAGATTTTGTCAATGAATTTAACTTGCGATAATCTCCGCAGGCTCTGTACGATCCGTTTGATTAAGAGATTAAGTTCAGTGACGACGCCCATGAACTTTTTGATCGTCTGATGATTCCCTTTTACAACAGCCTTGAAAATTCCTCTTGGAAAGCTTTCAGTTTAGCAGGAGCTAGTGGTCGCTTCTTGAGTGCAATAGATTGTCCTTTTGTGATGATATGGTGCATTGTGTTGGAGACTCCTAGCTTCGACTTGCTAAGATAGAAAAGCGACTTATGTTCTCAAAGCGCTGCTGAAGAGTGCTGAATGATGCACTGGGGTTGGCTGAATGACCTGTAACTCCAAACAATCGGAGGCAAGTGTCCAAAAACTTTGCTCAAGTGCGGAGGCGAGGCCGATGATCTTTTGATTGGCAAGATCAATAATGAGCCAAAATTTCAGAAGAACATCAAGGCCTATTATGTTGTGGGAGACTTTGGCGACGATGAAGTTTTATGGAAATTCACGCCGTAAACCTATGTTGAGTGTGCGATACTGCCTGCCATAAGTATGTACGGACTCCCCTGTATCTGTTACGAGTAAAACGCCTAGCAACATCTCGGCCATTGAATCAATCTTGTGATTTGAGACTGCTGCGCATGTGTCTACGATGAATTCCTCGCCAGTTCTGCAATTAAACAGATGCAGAATTTTGTTGGGCTGTTTGGCCTGATCATACAAACAAGTAGGCTGGTCATTACGACAGACATTGTCAGTTTGGCTGTCTATGTGGCATATTAGGCGTGGACGAAAAGAATCAATAGGAATGTCAGATTGTAAGTGATTTCTTCCTTGTGGCGCCGTTGACGCCGTTGATGCCCAGTAATTACGGTCTTCTACTTCCTGCGCCATAAATTTCACAATCCTGAAGCTCAACTGCGCCTGTTTTCTATGGCCTTTCCCGTCAACTGTGGAAATTCTGCCGAACGGCAGAGATAGACTTGACACGAATATAAAAAATTCTGGTGATTCTAGAACCAGTTCTTTGGGGCATATCTATTAAAAGATTTCGGAGATCTAGATCGCCACCTACTGTTATTACGTGTTTTGGGTGTAAAATTTTGTCGGGCGTTCACCTGATTTAGCTCGGATTTCACTATGGCCAATCCTTCTAGAAATTTAGCCATGTTCGCTGTTGTCCTCTCTAAAGAGGTGATCCTATCTTTCTGCGGGGAAGGACAAAAGGATGACGCATTTAACTTGGGCAGCTGTCTGGCGATCAATTTTTTTTGACCGGGGAAGATTGTTAATAAAAACAACCTTAGCCTCGTGATCAGAAATATTGGTTTTATACCAGCGTTTCCGCAATTCCCTTAAATTCTAAATGGAGTCAAGTTTTCGCATGTCTAAATGCGTATATTTATTTAATTTTTTCTCAGTTTCAGTGGAACCTGGAAGGATTCTACTTTATTTTGGAGGCCCAAAATGGGATTGGGTAATTTTATAATGGCCTCAAGCTTCGGAAAAACCCGTCGCTGCAATTCCAAAAGCAGTTTAGTGAAAATATTTGACAGTTTTTGATGACTGTCATAATCGGGAAATGGAGAGATGGTGGAGTTTACGCACATAAAGAATAATTCGCTATCTCTATCCCAAACAGGAACATCAATATATAAACTTGGACCTGACATTCTAACAATCTTACGGTATCTTAAAAGATAAATTTATAAGCAAGATGAAATGTATAAAAAGATGTGAAACGAAACGCTTACCGAAATCTGCTTCCACAGTTAAACTTGATGAAATCAAAATCTGCTTTCATATTTGAAACTGGTGGAATGAGCGCAGAATATAGGTGAAATTAGTTCTTTCACAAAATCACAAGTCACAGTTCTGCACTTTCGTACAGTCAATAATGTGCTTTCACAAAATCAAAAAAATTCTGCGTCCGCATTCTAGTTTGGCACACGAGATCACAAAGGTGTACAGTTTTGTACGTAGGAGGAAAATTTTGAATAGAACACCTTCTCTCAAAATAATTCTCAACAAAAAATTGCCCACAAGACCTCGACTTAGGAAAGATACACAGTCAGAGTAAAATGTTGTGTATGCTAAAATTAATATACTGTACTCCCAAAAAATAAAATGAAAAATAAACACAGTGGATTGAAATTATGGCTAAAGTAGGGGGATAATCAGAATCACATTAGACAGCACGCACACGTGGGTAAGTGAATTATTCTTTCTTTTTTCAAATGTCTTGCCAAATCAAGCATTCTGTGTGCAATGTTGCGTAAGAAGTGAAAGGTCTTTCGTATTTTACTTGATTAAATACGTATATATCGTTGTGGATAATATGGAGGATAATCTTAAGGTTTCTGACACTGGCGTCATAGCAAAAGGAGACACAGGTATGAATTTATAAAATGTGGAAGGGAAAACTGTTTCATCAGACTACTATAGACTCACTATAACTTATAAAAACTTGGCGTCTAAGGGGTTCTCATTATTTAAAAGGGTTAGTTCATCAACAAAATATGGTGACCGAATCAGTCCAAATTTTATCAGACTACCACCGTACAAATTTAGAAATCATTCAGAATGGGTCAGAGTTTTTAAAATTATTTTTAAAGTTTGCAATATTATGGAAGCTATGGGTCAATTTGTTGCCGCACGGATGGCCGTGCCAGAGAATTTCAGAACCACAATGGACAGTTTTATTGACAAAACTGTAGAAGAAGAACCTCACAATACATTTGAGTTGCTAATGACCGAAATTAAACGGAGTTTTCATTTGGGGAGGTCGACACAAATGTACAAGCTATAGCGCCTAGAATAGATAGGGCGTCAACTACCAATAGTGAAAGCGTGAACAACCAATAATGGTGAATTACAAATCTGAATCGGGACAATGGCTGTTTTGTGGTAATTATCATCTATTAAAATTTGTGACTAAGAGTGATTCTTATCCTCTGCTTACCCAGAGAAATCTGCTGCGAGAAATAATGGAATATGAGGTTTATTCAAACATATACACATAGACATTGTTGAGTTGATCGAAGTTAGCGGTAAAAATTCTTTGATAACAATGGCTCATTGTTTAAGTCTTAAATTTGAAGTGCCGTTGATGAAATATATGACAGTACACGTTCCTACAGAGAAGGGTATCGTGTTATAGTGTACCGGTTAGGATCACTAGTGATTGCAGTAGTCAGTTTATGTCAGAGATATTCATAAGATGCGAATAAATGTACAGCATACTAGCGCGTACCTTACACGTGCAAATGGGATGGTAGAAAGGATGCATCGTGAATTGAATGCTGCGTTGAAGTAGATGAATGGAATAAGCTGGGTAAACCTTCTTCCTATATTTTCCTCAACATGCCCGACAGATATAGGGAACAATTAGGATCTTAACTTGGTATATGAAGAACCATTAAGGCTGCTTGGATTTCTTCTACTAGATACTCAAAGTAGTTTTGATTGGGCTTATAGTTTAATAGATTGGTTTGTTCAAGCTCTTAAAGATAAGATGTGTCGTATAGATCAGACAAATATTAGAAAAGTAAAAACCAAATGTTATTTTTCCTCCGATTTAAGAACAGTATTGCATGTTTAGGTGGCTAATAAATATAGTAAAATCTGCCTGAGACCATTTTACATTGTTCGGTATAAGATCCAGAGGATGCATATCGGAATCCTTGGGGAACAGGTAATTGAAATATTCTTTTATTCGTATCACACCTTTTTCCAAGTTAAGTATTCGGTATGCAGTGTTGCGTAAGAAGTAAACAGTCCTTCGCATATTAATGGATAAATAAATATATATAGTTGTGATTAATATGTAGGGTAATCGCTAGGTTGCGGACACTGATAGCATGATACAGACAGTCACAGATATGAAATTATTAGATATGGTAACCTAAAGAAAATAACAAAGCAAAAGTGGTCAAAAGTCCAAAATAAAAAGATACAAGGGTGAATACAAAAAGTAGGTATCGGGTATCAAGACACTATTAAATGTGGTTGACAGCGGGGCGTTGAATCTCTTGGTAAGCAAGCCACATGAAAGATCAGTAAATTTGCTGATTAAATTAATATATTAAATCATATTGTGAATATGCATTTCAATAAATTAAGTAATAAATATTTCTTGTTTTATTCGAATTTTGGAAGCGCTGAGAGTGATTTTCTTTTGAACATGGGCTTTGATTTTTAAATTTTGGTTGAAACGTGGGTCAATTTGTATATTGAGAATGGTGATCTCTAAATGCCTAGATAATCTTTATTTTGTAAGGAAATATAGATTGATAAACGTGGCGGAGGAAATTTTGTTTGTCTTAAATCTATATTTCATTCCAAATTTTGTCATTCAAATGATGCTAATGCGCTTGTTGATACTTTACATATAAAACTTGACGGTTTGATCCTAATGACAGTCTATGGACCCTTAAATGTAAGCTTATACCAGCAAAATTATACACTTCATTAATGGTTTCCAACCTGTTTTGGACGACCATGAAGTTAACATAGTCGCAGGAGTATTTAACAAAATACTTTAATGTGAAATTGTATAGTTTTCGAATTGCAGAAATATCAATTTAAAAAAATTGTAGTATAAAAAAATATACTGTCCCATACAATTTTTATATAAATTAACTAAATTCAATCAATATACTGAAACACGCGGCTCCGCGTTACAGCCCAACGATGCTAAATTTTGACAAATATAGTGCTCTTTAAGGTCAAATAATCTAACTCTGTTTTTAAACAATATTTCTCTTAACTGTGATTTTAGAAACAATCTCTGTTACTTTCAAGCAGTTTTAATTGAGACTTCTTGGACTGCAATTTTAATTGTAATTAATAGGGTTTTGTTTATTAAATATACACACACCGCGCGCAATACGCAGGGAACATGCGGTGGATTATAGTACTTATAATGCGGAGGTCGTGAGTTCGAACCTCACCCGGGACACCATTTATGTAGGGGTATTTTGCGGGGTTGCTATCTACATACATAGAACTGGTAGCTGCTGTTGAGATCCGTGCTTATGATCAATCCCCGGCCTTTTCCCGATGGGTGATGTGAGAAAGCTTATTCGAATGATCACATGTGTATTGTACACAATGTTGCATGGAAAATTCATAGTTAGTCCAAATTGACGTGCTCTAGACGGCAACAAAACGAAATACTGTTAACACAATTGAATGTCTTATACACAAGCCACAGTTAAACAAAATTGTCTGTGCTCAAGACGGCAACAGAACGAAATACTGTTAACAAAGTTGAATATCTTATACACAAGTCACATTTAAACAAAATTGTCCGTGCTCTAGACGGCAGCAAAACGATATAATGTCAACACAAATAATGTACCATTTACAAACGTCTGAACTGTGATGAATACATGTAACCGATTTAAAATATATGATGATATAAATAAAGTCACTGGTAGAAGTTGTCACTGATGATGAATAGACTAAAATCGTATAAGAACTCCAATGAAAAAACTTCACAAATAATTAATCCACTGTTTTAATTTATTTAATTATAATAATCCATTGTACTCTGAAATTCTGATACGTTGAATTTGATACGAACAGTAAATCACTTGTATAAACTGCGAATAATTCAAAGAAGAAGAGTAATTCCACTATGGCACTATAATCCACCGCATGTTCCCTGCGTATTGCGCGCGGGTGTGTATATTTAATAAACAAAACCCTATTAATTACAATTAAAATTAAAGCTGCAAGCAGCGATGAACGGGCCCTCGCACCCGGGCTCACCGCCAGCGGGTGGCTTTTGTAAAACAGCGAACGGCGAGAAATATGCGTTTAATGTGGTAAATATAAGAGGAATATGTCAAAGTCATTTATATGTGCCAATCTTCCTGCTGCCAGCTGGTGGCGCTATGACTATAACTGGATTTTGGCATGTACACGCCCTTTAACGAAAACTCAAGATCTTCACAATTTAACATCGCACAGGCCTTTAGAATAGAGTGACTGAAAAAAAAAAATTATGTCATAAAATTTCTCGGGGTAGTTTGTTACAGCGTAAAATATGTCACTTCCTGTTGCCAGTAGGTGGCGCTATGACTATAACTGAATATGGGCATATCAATCTGTTCAGGTCAGGAGTCTTATCAAACATGTGAAGTTTGGGGCAGATTGGACATTGTATGTCTGAGTTATAGCAACTTCATTTTTCATGGCGAATCATCGAAATTCGTCAGGCCGCCACGGACACGCCCTTCAACGAAAACTCAAGATCTTCGCAATTTAACATCGCAAAGCCTTTAGATTAGGCATACCAAATTTGGTGTTGATCTGAATAAATCTCTAGGAGGAGTTCGTTAAAATACAAGGCATGCAAATGACAAAAATGATGCAAAATTTGCTCATAAAATTAATGAAACACAGCTCGAGGGCTGTTGATTTTTTTAGGATAGGTGGCGCTGTCGAGCCATTTTGCCACACCCTCTTCTGAAACCTATATCAGACGTAAATTTTCACCAGGTCTGACGCGTGTGCAAAGTTTCAGGACTTTTCGAGCATGTTTAGGCCCTCAAAAATGCGATTCATTTTGGAGAAGAAGAAGAAGAATAATAATAATAATAAACAAAGCAGATACAATAGGGTCCTCACACCATCGGTGCTCGCTGCTCTAATTGCAGTTCAAGAAATCTCAATTAAAACTGCTTGAAACTAACAGAAATTGTTTCTAAAATCACAGTTAAGAGAAATATTGTGTGATTATTTGATCTTAAAGAGCACTATATTTGTCAAAAATGAACATCGTTGCGTTGTAATGCGGAGCCGCCTGTTACAATACATTAACTGTTAAGAAAAACTTAAAAAAGACACTGAAACATTATAGTTTGGCGTTTTCACCATTCTTCCTAAGTACTTTATTTCTACAAAAAATGTTTAAAGTTGCTACTTTTGCATAATAGTATTTAAATATAATAAGTGATACTAAAATTAACAATTTTCTCAACTTAAATCTTAAAAAGCAGTTAGATAATACGATAAACTTTATAAATAAAATCAGAGAATAACAAAATTAAAAAAAAACAATAACACAACAAAGGGACATAAAAATAAATAGGTGTATATAATGGTTGAACTTTACAATTTTACCTATTTAACTTATAAATTTGAGCAAATCTATTAACAAATTTGAATTAAAAATGATAAAATCTATCGTAGTGTTTTTCTATTTTAGCATTCGATAAATTAAATTACATAATTTTCGTGGATTTTGCCATTGTAAACGCCCCGGCTTCAAGTAAATGCCATACGACGTTACAAACTCGGTTAAATGACTATAGAGATAAAGTTATTGTACTGATAAGGGCACCTTAACAGGGCCAGTCGTGCGTTCTCCGGCAAATGCCGAGAAAGATCCATCAGTATGATGATGTCCTAGAGCCTTGGGTTGGCTCGGGCTGTGGTTCCTTCTGTTGTTGCGTTGTAATATCGATGTGGAAACTTCGTTGAAGTTTTGCATTAATTGGCTCGTCTCGCTGGTTGTACAGCAAGAAGATGTGCCACGGATGTTGCCAATTGTTGGTGAAGACAATCCAATAACCAGCGTAGGTGATGACAGCCGACAGCACGCACACGTAACGCAAAGATGAAGGCAAATGCGACAACTCAACTGCATGGTAAATTTGCCGTGCTTAAATGGCCATGCCACAGTCTACTTGCACACTATTGTGTAACGGCAAGTTTCGCTTTTTTCTCATTGGTGCAACGTAAATAAAATTGAATTTAATTTACGCAATGTCGGCAATTAATTTGTGTCGTTACAACACTTTCCTCTCTGAAAAAAAGAAAAAAATTCCTCTCTGCGAGGCTAGATAAGAAATGCATGGCAGAGTTCGAACCAAGTTAAGCAAAAAAAATAATGTACCATAAATGCTGGGCTTGAGTATGCTCGTTGGTTGCTTCAACAATGATATGATGCCAGGTAACCACTAGGAATTGCTACACAAATTGTTAGCTCTAGTGGACGGTCATAGCACGTGAGGCAAAATAAAGCAGTGTAAGTTTTTGGAGCCGCAGCGTGAAGATTTCGAGGTAAATCGCCTCTGAATTTGCCAGGTTTAAGTTAAAACATAGGCAGGCTGGATCGTCGTCAATGCGTTTGTATACGACCAAAAGAGCTAGAGAGTGTGCTCGACGTTGTGGTCATGATATTTCTAGAGTGTCTTTGTGCAATTGATGAAGTTGAGATATGCATTGAAAGTGGCCTGTACCATGATATGAAACTGATCACTACTTAGTGTTGCTACACGAAAGCGTTAGCTCTAAGTAGCTGGTCATACCAAAATAGGCAGTGTGATATCATGTGTGAGAAATACATTATAATGTAAAAATATATACATTAAAATCAAAGATAACTGCATAAAAATATGTACACGAACATTGCCTCAGAGATGGCATAATACCAAGGAACTGTTAGAAAATGCTACACTAATGTTAGCTAAGAACAGCTGGTTATGCCACGTGAGATAAATGCAAAAAATAACGTAAGGTTAAAAAAATTTTGATACGTAATGTTAATGTTAAAAAAATCAATTACGCGTTATACAAATCAGGATATTGAGATTATGGGCAGACGGAGCCTGAGACGTGTGTAGAAGGTTGAACGCTCTCAGGATCAGGCGGTTTGATAAACGGTTTCAACCTGTCTATGCTTACTGATGTCGGTGTAGCACCTTGCATAATAATGAAATATTTGGGTTGTCTGAGCAAAATCGGGTAAGGACCGCGATACTTCGGTTGTAGTGGTGCAACAGCATTGTCGTTGCGAACGAGTACTCTCTTGCAGCTGTGGAGTTGTGGGTGAACGAATACTGGACGAGTCGTATGTCTCGGCTGCTGTTCAGACATGTCACCGAAATGAAGTCGAAGGCGGGTAGCTTCGTCTTGTGGGTCATCTTGTGTCGGTAGTAGACGTAGGAGCTGACTAGGCAGGCATAGATCCATGCCATACAAGAGTTGTGACGCAGACGTTTCAATGGATTCACGAGTACGGGAACGCATGGCAAGCAGAACTAAAGGTAGTGCATCGATCCAGTTGCCATTAATGGACGAGGATGCTAAAGCAGCTTTGAGTTCCCTATGCATTCTCTCTACCATACCGTTAGCTTGGGGATGGTAGGCAGTCATCTGGCGTAAGGTGCATCCCATGTACCGCAAGGTGGTTTTGAAACGATCAGATGAGAAGCAAGTGCCTCTGTCCGTGATGACCTCATTGGGAACACCATAATTGGATATCCATGCAGAGATAAAACCGTTAGTTACTTCGTCTGCAGAAATGGTGCTAAGAGGTAATGCCGCAGGTCACCGTGTAAATCTATCAATCATAGTTAGAAGGTAGCTGAAACCTTGAAACTTTGTCAGATGAACTATGTTGATGTGGACGATGGCTAGGCGAGAAGTAGTTCGAAAATGTTGCAACTTAGAACGAGTTTGTCGTGTGATCTTGTTTTTCTGACAGATAGCACACTCAGAGACCCAACGTTTAACGTTCTGACTAAGTCTGTGACCCCAGAAACGATCTGTGAGAAGTCGGACAGTCGCTTGGCTTCCTGGGTGAGAAATTGAGTGAATTGAATCGAAAACTTTTCTCTGAAGGCAAGTCGGCAGAACTGGCTTGTTGGGCTGCGTACCCGTGAAGTAAACAATTGGTAAGCCTTCCCAGAGACGGCATATGAACTTAGTTGGGTGACGGGCTATTGATCATTGAATGTGAATGTCACCGCGTTGTTCTGTTCGCAGGAGGGATGGCGTTAGTGCAGGTTCACTGAATGTCACGGAGTTGAAAATGAATGGCGACGGCAAAGGTGGTTGTAGAGAGACGTCTGGCCTAGAAAGGGCATCTGCAATGAAGTTCTGTTTTCCCTTGACGTGATTGATGTGAATTGTCATTCGCTTAGACGTGAAAGCTGTCTTTCCACTTTGGCAGGGTACTTGGCGATAGATGAAGTTGCGTTTCGAAGTGCGCTAACTAATGGTGCATGATCTGTGAAAACAACAAATCTGCTACTGTCAATGATGCTTAGAAAATGGCGCACTGCGTCGTGGATGGCGAGAAGTTCTCGATCGTAAGTGTCATACCTCGTTTCTACTGGTTGGAGAGTACGCGATTAGAAACTGATAGGCTTTCGAACTCCGTCGATCTTTTGTACCAACGTGGCTCCAATAGCGAATTCAGAAGCATCTGTCGGGGGAAGAAATGATTTTTGAAAATCGGGAATTGTTAGCATAGTGGCATTTGCTAACGAGTTGATGGCTAGTCGAAGTAATTCCTCGTTTTTGGATGACCAAGCAATGATGGAATTCTTGATAAGTCATTTTCGATTCTGTAGGTGCCTGCACAAAGGATAAAGTTGTCTTGAAAGGCCCGGAAGGAACTTGCGATAGTAGTTTGGTACTCCCAGGATTTTCTGCAACTCGCTAACAATCCTCGTTGACTTGATATTCTTGATTGAATTCGCCTTTGACGGCAAACGTTGAATACTTTGTGGCATGATACGATGCCGTAAGAAGTCCACGGATGTAGTTGCAATCTGCGTCTTGTCACAGTTGATCTTGAGTCCGTCGTTGGATAAGTGTGAGAGGAAATTTTCGTAGATACTTCACATGAGATTCTAAATCTGGACGGAATACCATAATGTCATCGAGATATGACATACAATAAGCAGAGTCGTCGCGAAGTATGTTGTCTATGAATCTTTGAAATGTCTGTGAAGAACACTTAAGTCCAAAAGGCATGTAAAGATATTCGAAAAGGCCAAATGGAGTGATGACTGCAGTCTTTTCAATATCCTCTGGTGCTACCGGGATGTGATGGTAGGCTAGTCTGAGGTCAATCACTGAGAAGAAATTGCTGCCGTTGAGTTTTTCAAGTAAGGTGTTAATATTTGGAATAGGATATGCATCAGATTTTGTCACTGAATTTAGCTTACGGTAATCTCCGCAGGCTCTGTACGATCCGTTTGATTTGGAGACTAAGTGCAGTGGTGACGCCCATGAACTTTTCGATGGTCTGATGATTCCCTCTTCCAAAAGCCTTGAGAATTCCTCTTGGGCAGCTTTCAGCTTAGCAGGAGCCAGTGGTCGCTTCTTGAGTGCAATTAGGTTGTCCTTTTGTGACGATATGATGCATCGTGTTGGAGACTCGTAGCTCTGACTTGTTAAGATCAAAAAGCGACTTGTATGTTTGAAGAGCTGCTGATATCTCTGCTGAATGATGCACTGGGGTTGGCTGAATGACCTGTAAATCCAAACGCTCGGAGGCAAGTGTCCAAAAACTTTGCTCAAGTCCGGTGGAAGGGTCGATGATCTTTTGATTGACAAGATCAACAATGAGCCGAAATTTTAGAAGGAAATCAAGGCCTATTATATTATGTGAGACCTTGGCAATGATGAAGTTGTGGGAAAATTCACGTCGTAGATCTATGTTGAGTGTGCGGTACCGGAAGCCATATGTTGGTATGGGCTTGACTGTAGCTGTTGCGAGAAGAACGCCTAGTGACATCTCGGCCATTGAATCACCCTTGAGAACTGAGACTGCTGCACCTGTGCCTACAATGAACTCTTCGCCAGTTTTGAAATCAAGATGGGGCAGAAGCTCGTTGGGATGTTTGGCCGAGTCATGCAAACAAGTAGGCTGGTGATTGCGACCGGCGTTGTCCGTTTGGCTCTCTATGTGAAAAATTCGGCGTGAAAGAAAAGAGTCGACAGGGTTGTCGGATTGTAATTGGTTTCATCCCTGTGGCGTCGTTGATGCGCAGAAAGTACGGTCTTCTTTTTCCTGCGCCAGACGTTTCCCGATCCTGATGCACCCTTGCGCCTGTGGTCTGTTGTCATTTCCGTCAGCTGTGGAAATTGGCACTCATTCGGAAATTCTTCGGAACGACAAAGACAGACTTGGCATGAATAAAGAAAACCTCTGGTGGTTATAACACCAGTTCTTAGGGGCATATCTGTTAAAGGATTGCGGGTATCTCGATCGCCACTTACCGTTATAATTATGTTTAGGAACGAATTGGGGTCGAGCATTCACTTGATTAAGCTCGGATTTCTTTATGGCCAATCCTTCTAGAACTTTAGCCATGTTTGCTACTGTCCTCTCTAAAGAGGAGAGCCTATCATCTTGCGGAGGTGAACAAAAGAATGACGGATTCACTTTGGTTTCCAAAACCCTATATTCTAACTCACATCTCCCAGATAAGTTATCTATAGAGAGAGTGTTGGGAAGCTGTCTGGCAAATAGTTTTAATGCTTGTGGAAGATTGTTAATAAAAACAACCTTAGCCTCATGGTCAGAAATGTTGGTTTTATATCAAAGTTTCCGTAATTTCCTTCAAAATTTCGATAGGGTCAAGGTTTGGCATGTCTAACTGCGCATATTTATTTATTATCTGCTCAGTTTCTGTGGGCCCAAGCAAGGATTCTACTTCGTTTTGTAGGCCCAAAATGGGATTAGGTAGCTTCCTAATGGCCTCAAGCTTAGGATAAATCCGTCGCTGCAATTCAGAAGGTAGTTTAGCAAAAACCTTCGACAGTTTTTGATGACTGTCATAATCAGGAAACGGGGAGAAAGCGGAGTCTACGCGCATAAAGAATAGTTCACTATCTCCATCCCAAACAGGAACATCAATATCTTAAATTGGACCTGACATTCTAACAATCTTACGGGATCTTAAAAGCATAAATTTATAAGCAATATGAAAATGTATAAATATACTTTAACGAAACGCTTACCCACAAACAGCTTCCACAGTTGAAGGTCTTCCGCAGTTGGATGAGCGCAGAAAACAGATGAATTAGTTCCTTCACAAAACACGTCACAGTAACTGCTTCCAAAAATTGAAATTTTCCGCAATTGAGCCTGTCGAGTACGTACGGTGCAGTTTTGTACGTAGGAAAGTTGAACAGAGCATATACCCAAAAAAATTCACCAGAAATCCACGAATTTAGAGAGAACACATATACCCAACAAAATTCCCAGAAGACCACGACTTTAGAGAGCACATGTATACCCAACAAAATTCCCAGAAGACCACGACTTTAGAGAGAAAATGTATACCCAACAAAATTCCCAGAAGACCACGACCAGAGTAAAGAAGACGTAAACGCAAATGTTAATCTATTTTTATCCCAAATAAATGAAAAAGAAAGTCAATTTTATTTATACCAAAAAAACAGTACAATACTCAATATCCTGGCGCGGTCGCCAATTTTGTAAACGCCCCAGCTTCAAGTAAATGCCGTACGACGTTACAAACTCGGTTAAAGTGCTATAGATATAGAGTTATTGTACTGATAGGGGGCCCTTAACAGGGCCGGTCGTGCGTTCTCCGGCAAATGCCGAGAAAGATCCTTCAGTGTGAAGATGTCCTAGAGCCTTGGGTTGACTCGGGCTGTGGTTCCTTCTGTTGTTGCGTTGTAATCTCGATGTGGAAACTTCGTTGAAGTTCTGCATTAATTGTCTCGTCTCTTTGGTTGTACAGCAACAATATTGGCGTCACTGATGTTGCCAATTGTTGGTGAAGACAATCCAATAACCAGCGTAGGTGATGACAGCCGACAGCACGCACACGTAACGCAAAGCAGAAGGCAAATGCGACAACTAAACTGCATGGTAAATTTGCCATGCTTAAATAGCCATGCCATAGTCTACTTGTACACTATTGGTTAACGGCAAAATTCGCTTTTTTCTCATTGGTGCAACGTAAATAAAATTGAATTTAATTTACGCAATATGTCGGAAATTAATTTGTGTCGTTACACCATGATATAGATGGTAATTATTTATATATAAGGTAAATTTTTGCAAATAACTAATGTTTGTTTGTAAGCCTTCCAAAAAGAAGCGTGGTAATAGCAAATAAACTCGACCTAGTTCTTTCATCATGGATTATATTAGGCGGTTTCATATAAAACTTGCACACTTGATTTTATTGTAATAATTATATATATATATATATATATATATATATATATATATATATATATATATATATATATATATATATATATATATATATATGTATATATAGAATAGAATAGAATAGAATATCTTTATTTGGATTCAAACCACACATGTTCCATCAAATAATAAAATTAGAAAATGTACAAAATAAAAAGATATCACATCACATATATATGTGCAATTAGTTGTACTGTACAATTTATCAGCATCAGAAAGATCAGCTGTAAACAGTGATAGATTCTTCATCAAAATTTAAAAAAAATTTAAGTTATAATTCGAGTATAACATTTGTAAAAAAAGGGAACCATGACTAATAATTGATTGTGTGCATTGTTGATTAACAAGATGATATAATGCATAACATTTCAGTTTTAATAATACAAAATTTGAAGATAGAATCTCGAGAAATTATGTTGCTGAAAAACAATTAATCCTGTCTTTTATTTAACCATGAGAAAGTATTATCATAATCAAAATTAAAAATATCAGCAGGATTAAACACTTTTTCTAGTTCGGTAGATAAAAATTTAAAAGACATTTTAGTTGGAGGCGTTTCTCTAAGCCCCTTTGGCAATTGATTGTAAATTTTGTAAATTTTTGAAAAAGAGAATAGCTTGCCCGCAACATTCCCCACCAATGATGGAGATATTGCAAAATGACCAGATCTAGTTTCAATTTCATGACTCTTTCTTATGGGATTCATATAGGCACCAGACCACTGGTTCAAATGGAAAACTTTTATGCAATAGCACATTCTCCGAAACCATAAAGGATGCAGTGATACAAACTGTAATCTAGTGGCGTATATAGTGCAGGAGATAGGACTAATTTGTTTCACAACTTTTCTTTGTACAGCTTCTATCTTATTAGACAAACCCTTTGTTAAGGGATTCCAAGTAGCGGCAGCATATTCTAGTATCGGTCTAATCCATATTATAAACATTTTAAATTTTATTTCATGCGATATAATATTTCTATTTATTAATGCCCATCTGTTCTTGGCACTGCCTACTATCCTTTCAATATGTCTCTCAGCAGAAGCCGTACAATGAATAGTTATGCCTAAATCCTTAATTTCTTGCATAAGTTTAATCTCAAAAACATCATTAATCTCAGCATCATGAAAATAAACATAATTAAAATCTGTTCTGTTACCTATTTTTAAAGCTCTCGTCTTTTTACTGTTTATTCTCAGCCCTAGTGTTAACAAATATCTACTTAAATCATACAAATCTAGTGTCACATTATTTTTGGAGAATTCGACATTATTTGGATCAATTGGAAAGATTATTTTCAAATCATCAGCAAATTTGCAAACTCGACCGTTAGGGATCTTAGTTTCCAATGCAATGTCGACCGGTTACGAAACAATAGCCATATTGTTAGTATCCTTTACAGACTCGGTATATATATTATATATTGTGAGTTAGCGTTGAAGTCGCACTGTCGTTGATTTTAAAATGATGTTAGCTTCACTATTGCAGGTTTACACATTTGTCTACGAGGTTGTACCGTCCTAGTGTTCCACATTCTTTGACCAAATATATAGTGTTTAAAGGGCGTAATACCGGCTCTTGCTGATGAGTCGCCTGTAAGCACGAAACGATTGTGCATGAGGTTATACTTTCCGTCCATGCTGCCTTTGCTTTATCCTACTGGTCAAAACTGAATTAATTTGTTACTAGGTTCGCAACACCTATTACATACTTGTATATATATTAGTTCTTTGCAACAAACAGTATTTAACTGTAATATATATTGAATTGAATGATGTTATGCTTACCGCGAAATGTGATAACTGATATTGATCAAGCCAGGTGTATGGATCACTAGAGTAACAGGTGTTCAGAAATTGTTGTAATTCACAATTTCGGTGAACTATAGCATAAATTGATATCCATCAGTTTGGTATCATGTACCGACACGGTAACCTAAGTGTTAGTACTACGTACATTTTTGGTACAATAATGTTGGTATCGGTTACTAACACAACAGCTATAGTGCTAGTATCCTTTACAGACTCGGTTTATATATTATATAGTGTGAGTTAGCATTCAAGTCGCATTGTTGTTGACTTTAGATGATGCTAGCTTCACTATTGCAGGTTTACATATTCGTCTAGGAGATTGTACCGTCCTATTATTCCACATTATTTGACCATATGTATAATAGTTAAAGGGCGTAATACCGTCTCCTACTGCTGAGTCGCCAGTAAGCACGAAACGAATGTGCATGAGATTATACTTTCCGTTCATGCTGCCTTTGGTTTATCCTTCTGGTCACAACTGAAGTAATTTGTTACTAGGTTCGCAAAACCTAATACATACTTGCATATATATTAGGTCTTCGCAACAAACGGTATTTAACTGTAATATATTGAATTGAATGATGTCATGCTTACCGCGAAATGTGATAACTGATATCGATGAAGGCCAGAGTGTATGGTTTAACTGGAGTAACAGGTGTTCGAAAATTGTTGTAATTCTCATTTTGGGTGAACTTTAGCATAAATTTATATCCATCAGGTTGGTATCATGTACGACTCGGAAACCATAGTGTTAGTATCCGGTACTCATCGATTTCAAAAAAGGTATCAGTTACTAACACAATAGCCATAGTGTTAATATCCTTTACAGACTCGGTATATATATTATATAGTGTGAGTTAGCATTGAAGTCTTATTGTCGTTGACTTCAGATTATGTTAGCTTCACTATTACAGGTTTACACATTCGTCTAGGAGATTGTTCCGTCCTATTATTCCACATTCTTCTACCAAATATATAGTGGTTAAAAGGCGTAATACCGGCTCCTACTGATGAATCGCCAGTAAGAACGAGACGAATGTGCATGAGATTATACTTTCAGTTAATGCTGGCTTTGGTTTATCCTTTTGGTCACAACAGAACTAATTTGTTACTAGGTTCGCAAAAACTAATACATAATTGCATATATATTATTTCTACGCAACAAATGGTATTTAACTGTAATATATTGAATTGAATGATGTCATGCTTACCGCGAAATGTGAAAACTGATATCGATCAAGGCCAGGGTGTATGGATTTACTGGATAACAGGTGTTCAGAAATTGTTGTAATTCTCAATTTCGGTGAACTATAGCATAAATAGTTATCAATCAGGTTGGTAACATGTACCCACTCGGTAATCATAGTGTTAGTATTATGTACCTTTTCAGTACAATAATGTTGCTATCGGTTACTAATTTAATAGCCATAGTGTTAGTATCCCTTACAGACTCGGTATACATATTATATAGTGTGAGTTAGCATTGAAGTCGCATTGTCGTTGACTTTAGATGATGTTAGTTTCACTAATGCACGTTTACGCTTTTGTCTAAGAGACTGTATCGTCCTATTATTCCACATTATTTGACCATATGTATAATAGTTAAAGGGCGTAATACCGTCTCCTACTGCTGAGTCGCCAGTAAGCACGAAACGAATGTGCATGAGATTATACTTTCCGTTCATGCTGCCTTTGGTTTAGCCTTCCGGTCACAACTGATCTATATTGTTGCGAGGTTCGCAAAACCTAATACATACTTGAATCATCTAATAACCTGTTCCATTTTTCTTTCTTCGTCAAAAAATTGTTTTTTTTAATTGCGTTATAAGGATAGACAGAGTTAATAATTTTATGTTTCTAGATGTACAATTTGTAATTTTTTAATGCCTTATTATAATCTGTATGAATTTAGTACACCAAACACAGAAACAAATGTATTTTAAGTATGACCATGAGGCTACATAATGTCATCATGAACAAAAGACATCAAATTTTGCAAAGATGCGCTTCGTTCTTAATGGTGACTCATACTTAGTTGCTTTTACTAAACATTTTACGCACTAGAAATTCGGCCAATTGATGTTGGGCATTTCAAAAGTCCAATCAATCATGCACGCATTTATAGAATCACCGATTTAGCTGGAATTTCACCTCGTGTGTATTAATAAATAGAAAAGGCTGTCGGACTTACTAGTTAAATGCCGCTATAATCAAATTACAAATTTACATAATATTTCTGTAGCAGTTTTAGGAATTATGGAAATTCACAATTAACGCGCAATCAATTATTGTTAAATTGTTTTGCCTATATATTTATATGTGGCGAAAGCTGCAAACAATTACCTTACCTTGCGTTTGATCTAATTCCTCAATAGTAATCATATTTTTTATCCATAACGTGACCTCGCCACCTATTTTGTTTGTCGGGAATTTGTTTCATTCGTACAAACTTGTCTTATGTATTCTTTTATGTTTACAAACATTTTAATCCGAATGATTCATCAGAAATGTCGAGCACTACTAACATATATGCAAACGCAAAGCATTGTCTACCATTTATTTATTCCTCAGGCAATTGATTTCGGGTTGGTATTTAAATTTCTGTTCTTCCTCTGCTGACATTGTTATAAATTTGTCTATACGGAATATTACAATATATTTCCCTCAGAAGAATTACGCTGTATATTGAGCCGAGTAATAATTTTATATTTCATCTATCATTAGGAATGTCCGCATTTATGCAATTTCAATTTATTTACATTAAGTTCATCTATGACAAATTTTAGGTATTGGTTACGTAAGATGTTTTGAATAATTCTTACCGGTTACCTCGTTTATGAGCATTTAATAATATTTACATTATGTGCGCGGCTCTATTTCTTAGTATGATATTCTTAATTTGCATTTGATCGAATTGCTTCTTAGTAATATCGTTTATCAATAACTTTATTTCGCCTCCTATTTTGTTAGTCTCGAATTTGTTTTATTCCTACAAACTTGTCTTATATATTCCTTTATGTGTACAAACATTTTAATCCGAATGATCATCGTAAATGTCTAGCACTATTACATTATTTGTAAGCGCAAAACATTGATTACTATTATTTTATTCCTGAGGCAACTGACTACGGATTAGTATGTAAATTACAGATTTTCATATGTATATATAATAATAATAATATATTTAATGAAATAACAAATCAAGGGTAGGATATGTGGAGGTGAATGAAATTGTGACTAGCAAAGTATTTAATTGCCCGGGGGGAGGAGTTGATGAAGGGAAAAATTATCATCAACTTCATGATAATTCAATCTGGTGAAAAAAATAAAAACCAAATTCCATTTGACTAGACAAGATCATTATATATATATATATATATATATTCAAATATGAAATGAACAACTGATGCTATATAAAAAATCGATTAATTATATGTATTGTAAAGTAAGTTATTACTTGGTTGAGTTTGTAGGCATAAGGAGCTTAAAACACATGAAGAATGTCGTATATCGGACCAGGGTGGGTGTCGCACATCTCATGATTATGAAATATTTTGTATATCAAGGTAAAATCGGATAAAGACCGCAATACTAATGTTGTAATGGTACTATGGCAGCGTGAATGTGATCCAGTACATTCCTGCAGCTGTGTAACTGCCGATCAACTTGGACTGGACAAGGGGAATGTCTCCGATGCTGGACTGATATATTTCTGACATGGAATCGAAGAAAAGAAGCTTTGACTTCTGGTTCATCCTAGGCGGGTAGTAAAATTGGGAGCTGACTCGACAGGCGTAGATTCATGCCATACAAAGAGTACTGTTAATGTGCGAGGATACCAACACTGTATTGATTTCACTATGCATTCTCTCTACCATAGATTAGACTGTGGGTGATAGTTTGTCTTAAATAGGTTCACATGAACCGCAAGGTATTTCTGAAACGATCGGATGAGAAGCATGTATCTTTTTTCAGTCATAACCTCGTTGGGAACACTATAATATGCTATACTTGCAGAGAGATATATGAATTAGTGAATTCATCTTTAGAAAAGTTGTCAATAAGAGACGAAGCGGGTCATGGATAAAATCTATCGATCATGTTTAGAACGTATTTCAAAGTTCGAACCTGTTTAAGCTGAACTATGTCGATATGAACGATGGCTACGCGTGCCGTATCGAAATTTTCTAATTTACAATGAGTGTGCCGGGAAATTTTACGCTTTTCGCATACAGCACATTCAGAGATTCATTGCTTAGCGTTCTGCATCCGAGAAACGATCTGCTACAAGGATGCAGTCGCATTATTACCTGAATGAGAAAAAAAGTGAATACAGTAGACAAAACATATTCTGGAGGCTATTAAGAAAAACTGGCCTGTGGGGCTGCATATGCCCGCCCCCCAGAGTCTACATTCGAAATTAGTTAGTGATCTTTGAACATGAATGACGCTGCGTCTACCATTCGGATGGATGGTGTCAGGTTTGGCTCGCTAATTCATAGATTTGACCAAGAATGGCAAGGCACTTGTAGCGAGAAATTTGACCTTGAAAGCGCGTCTTCAATAATTTCTTCATCGTCTTTAACATAGAAAATATCAAAAATGCATTCACTAAGACGTGAAAGTTGTCTTTCTACTCTGGCAGGGTACTTTGATACTGTTGACGTCGCGTTTAGAAGCACGCTAACAAAAGGAACAAGGTATGTTATAACAATAGATATTCTGCTGTGTATGGTGCTTATGAAGTTGCGGAACGCGACATGGACAACGTTGAGTTCTTGACCGAATGTGTCGTGCAACCAATGTTCGTTTAAGTGTCGTGCCAAGTTTCTAGATGTTGTAGCGTACGCGAATAAAAACTAATCCGCTTCAAAATCCGTTAATCTATGATTCAATAGTGGCTTTTTTATACTTTGTAGATCTCATTATAATAAACGACGTTTCACTAAATAATAAAGTACCGGGTTTGTGTGTGCTTGTGTATGTCTGCAAGTCTGAAGCATTAGTGGTGTGTCGAAAGTGTAATTTGAAATCGGATTTGGCTAACTTAGTGGCATCTGCTAAGATTTTGATAGCATGGTAGTTGACAATATCTTGTCATCTGACGACGGTAGATTTGCTGTTGTTGGACTAGATATGTCAACCTCGCCAACTGTATTTAAAACAATTTTGTCACAAACAGTGCAAACAATTATTCTTTATCGAAATAATAGTTCCCTCTTAGTTCTCTTCGATTTGACACGACCCTACTTAACAGATTTAGTTGATTTGATAGGCCGCTAATTAACTTGCCGTAGTAGTTTGAAACTCGCAAAATTTTTGTAAGTTCTTCAACAACTTAGGTCACACCATTTTCTTGATCGTATTGGCCTTGAGTTGTAATACGATGTCCTAGGAAATCAACTGATGTAGTTTCAATATGCATTTTGTCACAATTGATTTGAGTCCGTGATATACTGTGTGATTGGACATATATACGATGCTCGACATAAGAGTCTAGATTGTAACTAAAATCCATTTCAATATCAAGATATAGTATAGAGTTGACTAACTCATCGTGCAGAACGTTTTTCTTGAAACTCTGAAATATCTCACTGACGGATCTTAGGCCAAAATGCATGTCAAGGTATTTAAATATATCAAAAGAAGTGATGATAGCCGTGTACTGTATATTTTCTGACGTAACTTGAATGTGCTAATAGGTTTGTCTGTGGTCGATCACCGAAAAGCAATTGATACCATTGCATTTTTCAAGCAATATATTTAAATTAAGAAGAGAGTATGCATCAGAGTTGGTCACAGCATCAAGCTTGCGATAAACCCGGTAACTCAATACAAAGTGAAATTGTGATACTCAAGAACATTTTGATGGTCTGAGGATGCCTTCTTCAGTTAGTCTCAAAAAATGTTACTTTGGCAGCTTTGAGTTTGGCTGTGGAAACGGCCTCTTTTCAAGTGCGATGGAAGGTCCTGTTTTGCTAATATGGTAAATTGTGCTGATTTCATGCAGCATTCATCTGCCGAGATCAAACAACGCTTCATTTTCTAAAAGAGCTATCGATAATTCTGTTGATAGATAAACAGGGGACGGCTGTTTGACCTGTAACTTTAACAGTGTGGATGCAATTAGCCATAAATATTTTTCAAGCCCGATGTAGTTGTCAATGGACTTTTGACTTCAAAGATCAACAATAAGCCAATATTTTAAATGAAAATCAAGGCTCAGAATGTTGTGTGAGATCTTGGTGACTATAAAATTGTGAGAAAATTCAAGTCGTAAGCCCATAAAAAAGAGCGATGCCGACAGCCCTTGGTGGGAATGGGCTCACACGTGACAATTGCAAACAGTACCCAAGAAATATCTCGACATTGGAGTCACCTTTGAGATATGGAGCTGCTGCACCTACAGAAAAGGCAATATTACATTATAAAATGTTTATTTTATAATAAAGAATGTAAATATATTATGAGATTGCTGTTTAAATCAAGATCGCAACCTTGATATAAATAATTGTGATCACCGCCCACACAACCATTTTCTTTTAATTTACAAGATTTTGGTGATTATATATATATATATATAATTAAGTTAAAGAGCAGGATAAGTACCAATATGTATAAAGGACGATGTTAAAGATAAATTTGAATAAACCCATTTTAAATAATAAGTGAAGCAATACCATAAAGACCTGGCAAGCCAATTTTCAAAACTACAAAATGTATTTATCAGAAAATGCTGCCAGATATTTAATAAAATGTTATATAACGTTTAGGACATTAAACGAACATAATTTGCAAGTGTTGCAATAACAGTTATTAAATCAGAGTTGCTATCCTAATTTGAACATCATTCCCAATATATACATACATTTGGCAGTATAAATTAAGCATTGTCTAATTTAGAAAAGGAAATTCATCCATTTGACCGGTTTCGTCCTTACTGGTAATTCTTTATGTACTGTCTAGAATTTGCCAGGAATAGGGCACAAACCTGGGCACATCTGTTTCGGAATCTGGTTTTCTAATCAAGTAGCTACCATGCCACATACCACACAAAACCTTTAGTTATATACTAGCTAAAGTTTCTTGGTTAGCTTTTCCCTTATGCGGAGTCTATATGACATCCCTTTAGGCCTAAAATTTTAAATAACCATCTCCAATCTGTCATTATAGAACAGGCGAAACACTACATGAGCAAGTGATATTGAATTGAACATTTATATAATTAAATGAACATTGGTTGCGCGGGCGGTAATGATTTGATCAGTTTTCTTTAGCTTCGATTAGTGTTCTTTTGCAGACATACGCAAGCACACACAAACATGACACTTTCCTATTTAGTGAAACGTCGTTTATGATAAAGAGATCTATTACGTAGTATAAATAAATCCGTTGAACGAAACTCACAAATTAATTTAATAATTTACAAATTCCCGATGAAATGAGCCGATGGCTGTAAAATGTTTCTGTAACAGGAAGCCGAAATATTCGTAGTAAAACTGGAGAAAATATTTGTTAAAATCTTGTTTCATGAAGCATAGTCCAGGTATCTAAACAATTATCTTGCGCTCAAAAAAAATTTTGAAGAATAGTTGGGCACCAAATACTGTATCATGAAAACGAATCTGATAAAGCAATATTACCACATCGAAAATGAATTAGTAAAGCCGGTGAAAAATATATCTTATTTGTAAAACTGTTACAAAAATTGTGTAATTTCTAACTGTAGTAAACTTAAACTACCATTTCACTTTAATTCTAAATATGTCTCTTGGACATTAACTAAACCTAAGCACAATGTATATTTGTTAAGAATTCATAGAAACGCAAATTTTACTCATAAGAGAGAAAACAAAAATAAGGTCTGCTTATTAACTTTTTCCACGTTGATGAATTCAAATGTACGAATGCTATTTACTGCTAGTGCAGGTAACAGAAAGATTTAAAAAATCATGATTATACATGATAGTATATTTGGGAACTTTGGCAGCTAAAGATCGACCGTAAAAAATATTTATTTTGATATAAACAGTCCGGCAGTGAATCTTCCTACATGATGACTAAATGAGATTCCGCTGGAAATGTTTACCCATGGTTCGAAACATCTACTCAGACTATGAACTCAAAATACCAAAAAAGACTTTTCATTGTAAATAGTACATAAAGAAATATAATCCTCTGCCTTTCAGAATATTTAATAACATGCAAACTATCAGACAACTGTGAGAAACAATATTGCTATTTATATCCTAAATATCATAGAAGTGATGTCATATATTATTAGCCAGTAAAATGTCGGAAATATAACAGTTAAACAAAAATGCATTGGCCAAAATACGTGTGTCAATGGAGGCATGTTTGCTCGTAAAAATCTTCACTCAGTTAATCCAAAAGCATTCCAATGTTCTCCTCTGATCTATAGGAAACCAGCTTTAAAAATGCGACTATGTTAAGGGTCTCATGCCTGTATATCATGAGCTAGGTTATTAACCGATTACTTGTTTCACAAAAAATACTTTTAAAGTATTTTGGGGCACCAGATAATGTATCAAGTCAGTCAAAATTGCAAAGCAATATCACCAAACTAGGAATCAATTAGTGATGCAATTGGAAAATATTTCTTTTATTGAAATATATGTAAAAAATCGTATCATTTTTAAGTGTTTAAAAGTTATGCCGTCATTAAAGTCCTTTAGCCATAAACTAACTTTGAACACAATGAATAAGTTGGAATAAAAAATGGGGATACACAAATTTAATCTTATTTGCGAAAATATTAAAATACGATCTATATTAATTTACATCTTGAAAGTAGACGATTTCAAATAAATAGACGTTTTGGTGAAAATGCACGTAACTGTTAGGTAAAAAGGGCAGGACTATGCATTAAAACAAGTTTGTGAATTTTAACATCTAACGACCGAATGTAGATACGTTTATTGCTACCTTAACTATTCTGGTAGTAAAACTTTTGAAATACTATTTAAGAAGTACAAGTTGAAATGCTTGACCGTGGTTTGAACACCGAAATTCAGTTTGAGAAATGACAATACCATTAACGATGTATATGTATTGTAAGTATTCTTTACTTTCTAAAATAATTTAAAACACGAAAATACACGAAAAAAGTAATGGAAACCATTTGAAACAGCATATTAGTAAATTATATTTAAAATTAACATAGAGAATAACATAATTAACATATTATAAAAAGAAAGTTATATATTGTATATTTGAATAAACGCGTTTTTAATGTCGGAAATATAACAAATAACCGAAAATACATTTATCACATGTCACAACATCAAGTTTACTTACAGCTAAAACAAATTTGGACTTGTTTTACCGAATGTCCACGGAACAAAATATTGGTTAGATTTGCGTTAAACCCACACTGTATACAAAACAACACCCAGCGAATTGGCATATCCGAAATCTCAACAGACCTACAAATTCGCCACCAGCATTACATCACAGAACTTCGATTAATTTCGGCGTAAATCACGTTTTGAACTTCTATAATAGTCGTTTTTGTACTTGCAGCTGTTGTTGTTGGCGTTAGTTAAATTGCCAGCGGTTTTTTCGGTTTATATTATATTCGTGTTGTTGTTTTTCTTCTTGTCTGCATCGCTGTTGTCGTTTTTCTTCTTGTCTGCATCGCTGTTGTTGTTGGAGTGGGACTGATGGTATTAACAATGATTTTGTTATTGTATTTGCCCATCTTGTTGGTGTTGCTCCTGTATTTTCCTCTGATGTTGTTGATGTTTTTATGTGATGTTTGCCCTAATTTCTGCTGTATTCGCGGTTCTAGTTTAATTTGAAGCGGTGATATGGAAAGTTTGTTGGTGTACGTGCTGTTTTTGTTGACGATGCTAGTGTTTTTAAGTGGTTTTTGTCATAACTTTCGCTTTATTTGCGGTTTTAATTTAATTTCAAGAGGTGATGAAGTAAGTTCGTGTGCGGAAAATGTTTGTCGACAGTATTTCCGACATTTCGCCAATTGAGAAACCATCCATCCTTTATTTCTGGCATTTACGAACCAATACCCGCCTTTTCCACGTCGCCCCTTCTCTTTGGGGATGTTTTGAAAATGTTTGTTAAAAGACAATGTGTGCCTCTTAGAATTCTTTAGTACAAAAAGATAGAACAAATAAAATACAACCAATAATTAATTATCCAGGACAAGAACGAAAAATTTATTATAGAAAATTTTCTAAACCAAATGTTAGCAACGCTTAATCCTAAAATATTCGAATAAATGTATTAATATTCAAGTATTACATTAGTATACAGTGTTATTTATATATATATATATCATAAGTATAAACAGACGAACTGAAATTCGGATAATGAGCATCGCAAGAGTAGATCAAAATAGTCAAAATAAAGTGACCGAAGTCAGTTGTCAACGATAAGAAACTGTGTCGATAGAATATAATATATATTAACGCATTTTTTTGTTTAGTTAGTGCTTTATTTCATGTGAAAATATTTGCTCAACGAGCATATTGAATAAGCCAGGCTTGATAATACGGACATTGGCGAATATAATGTATCAAACAGCATATCTAACGTAAGTACGTGAATTTCACAGCGATACAAATTCATGGCTGTTTGCCAAATCTGAAGTCATAAACGTTTTAAGAAAACAAAGTAAATGTAGTTGTTTGAACAAGCCAGAAGAACGAATTCCTTTGTGTTTGACACAAATAAAATGCTATTGATAAGAAAGACCACTTTTCTTTCTTGATAAAATGCACGTGCGTGCATAAGGAACTGTATTCATGACCAATTTGTTATACAGACAGCTCGTATAAACAAGGATAGTTTAAAAAAATAAGTAGTGGATACATTTAGAGACGCTGATATTTATTTTAATTTCAAAAGCATGAAGTTGGTTTGCTTTTAATAAGCATAAGAGATCTAACATTAAGTGTAAATGGAACAGTTTAAACTAAATTTTTCACTTAACATATTGAATGTTATGTTAGTTTTCTTTTTGCGTTCTTACAGTTTATATGGATTATTCAATTAGAGTATCGAATGGAATAAAAAAGGAAACTATGACGGTAGACAGAGTTTATACTTATCGGGCATTCAACCTTAGTCAGTAATATCGGATTTTGCACACAGTTTAGAATTATTTCCTCATTTTTATTTGTAAAAAAGTGAAAATTACACTTAAGGCGTGGCCTTTGTTGCATAAGAATGAGTTGTAGGACTGAACCAAATGCCCAGTTTCGGTCTGTCTGCAGTATTTCTCGTTAATTCTGAAGAGCTCTCAGCAAGGATGATATTCGATCTACTAGATCAAGCTGTCGCCTATTTTACGCCAAATTTAATTTCTACAAGCAATTTCTGCATGATAAAATTCTACCATTTTAATTCAATATCAAATTATTAAGTGGTAATCTGTCTGTCTAACAAGCATTCATCTGCCTATGTATTATCTTAATTCAAGAAATGTTCATTTCAGAAACAGAAACCATGTACAGTGATTGAAGGAATAGGCAAGATATAAAAATTGAAATTGTGATAGTTTTATTGCAATGTTATATTGAATACGTAAAATGACAAAGTTTATTAGTATGTATTAGGTGTTGCGAACCTAGTAACAAATTAGTTCAGTTGTGACCAGAATGATAAACCAAAGACAGCATGAACGGAAAGTATAATCTCATGCACATTCTTTTCGTGCTTACTGTGCACGACATTGCACTTTCAGTTCATGCTGTTTTGGTTTATCCTTCTGGTCACAACTGAACTAATTTGTTACTAGGTTCACAACACGTAATACATACTTGCATATATATTAGTTCTCCTCAACAAACAGTATTTAAAAATTTATTAGTGTTATTATAAATTACCCTCCAGTTTAAATCAATCAGTAAGTAATATTGGAAATTTTCCATCATCCAGGAATAAATTTCAGAAAGTGAAATTGCTTTTTTTTCCTGATTCGGCCACTGCCAAGCATATAAGAGAGGCGTAAGAATTGCCCGGCTTCTCCATACGTCTTTTGTAAAATTTTCGCACCCCAGAATAAGTAAATCTCTCCACTTTTATCCGAACAGTCTGTCAAATACTTGGTTCTGTTACAGTGAAATAATATAAACATAGAAAAAATTTTTTTGCAGAAGTTTTGACTAGACTAGTAAATAGGAATTCGGCATGTGCAGTTATCTACTACCTCACAATATTAAGCAGGTTAAAAATATTTAAAGAATTTGATGTTATTAAAAACAAAAAATGATTAAATAATAAATGGAAAGACAAGTTCCGATGAGACATCTTTTTATTTTTTTAATTATAAAATATTATATTATGAAATTAATCCTAATTTTCTAAATTAGTGGAGGTAACAAAAAAATGAAACCAAAGTTTTTATTCAAATATGGCTGCAAATATTAAACTCATCGGTGATATAAACACAATTAATATTCTATATATATATATATATATATATATATATATATATATATATATATATATATATATATATACTAGGAATTGCGTAATGTACAAAATTTAATTTAACCAGTAAAACGATTACGTCCTTATTGGGCCTCATGATGTACTGTCGAGAATTTGCTGCAGACAGCTTCTAGCATTAGCCAACTTAGAGGCTGAGAACGCTCTAATTGTCTAAGGCTAAAGGGAATAACCTTTGAAAAATTGCGGAGTGAATACAACAGAAAAACTTTGCAGTAGTGCACGAACTATAACGAGGCAGTCAGCAAAATGTTTGAGGCGGTCTTCGTGCCGCAGAATTGAATATAAAATAATGAATAATGGTATATGATTCAGTAAACAGACGCATAAAATTTCTGACGGATTGGAAAAAATAGTAATAGTATTGTCTGCACAAATGAACACTGACTTTGGAGTTATGGATAATTAAGTCTCGGATTGACGACAGAATTATAATAAATTCTGAAGGAATCTTCATAAACAACTAACCCAATATTGGTGAAGTCAACAATGGCGACCACACCAGGATGGCGGCAGACGGACATATGACAGTGTTTTTATCCGGTTCGATGAGTTTTCCAACCGTCATCAGAATTTAAGCATATGCTTGCACCCTTGGATGTGAAAAGTTCACAGTTATTGTTCGAATTATTTCAAGTCGCTGTTCTATTATGCACGTGGCTGTACAGGAAATAGTTGATCGAATAGTTGCAGTCCAATTAGAATTGCCTGTCGACTAGACGTATGAAGATTATTAAAGACTAGTGTTGGATCACATTTGAGGTGTTTTCAGAACTTTACAGACAAAATACTATCGGGTGAGATGCCTCTTGATATCACGCAATGCATCAAACGATTGTCGACTAAGCAAACAGAGACTTTGCTCGTGTTGCAACCACATGAATCTATCATGTTTATTCTGCTGGACCTGACCAGTTATGACGCAATATCAAGCGCTCAGGGAGGCCTGGAAGAATGAATTTAGGCTCTACAAAGTTCGGCCATGATGACCACCACATTGGCTGCTGCGATACTACACACCGACTAAAACATCCGATGGTGGCGATATACCTAATTGAAATTCTTTGCGGCATAGTCAATGAGTCCAGGACAGACGGCGGTAGCCATTACCTTTAAAGCAAGGTTAACATATATGGATATTTCTGCAACAAATAATCGCTTTATGGACAGCAAAATCACTATAGTTCTCCTAAAGTGCAGTCAGTTTAATGGGGAAATACGGTCAACTATTCCACCAATGTTGAAAGACGGAGTCATGCCAATAAGACAAATCCTTTTGATGTTCAGATCAAGAAAAGACAAGCAGAACACCCAAAAAATGTTCACAAACAGTTATCACATTTCGTGGTAACCATAACATCATTCTAATGAATATATAACAGGTAAATACTGTTTGTGGTTGAAAACTAATATGTATGCAATTATGCATTAGGTTTTGCTCACCTATTGCTAAATTAGTTCAAATATGACCAGAAGGAGAAACCAAAGACAGTATGAACTGAAAGTCTAATCACGTGCACATTCATTTCCTGCTTACTGGCGAATCATCATTACGAGCCGATATTACACCCTTTAACCACTATACTTTTTTCGCGAGGAATGTGAGAAAATAGGACGGTACAAACTTCTTCACGAATGTGTAAACCTGCAGTAGTAAAGCTAACACTACGGCAATACGACTGTTAAGGAAGCCCACACTACGGCTATTGTGTCAGTATCCCATGCCAACATTATAGAACCAAAAATGTACACAGTACAAACTTTATGTATTTCCAGGACAAAGAACAAATCAGCGCAATTTCGTGTTAAAAACCAAATTGAGGGTGATCAAAGGGCCCCTAAAATGTTGTTATTTTAAACCATTATACAGCATACCCATTAAAGTCGAAACATCGTTATAAACAATATTGAAAATAACAAATCAACAAAACGTAATAAATTCCTAACATTTTTTATGTTTCTTAACATAGAAATTTATTATTACGATACAGAGGTTAAATAAAGTTTGTTTAATGTAAAATAAAGAGCATAAATTTATAATAGATTAATTTACAGGTAAAATATATCCAATTTGAGAAGGAAGTCGGCTCACAGCAGTATTTTGCATAAAAATGAAAGGTCGACCTTTAATTAATTAGCTACGCGATTGTGTACCTTCCAATAAGGAGGTGACCGATGTTCACTCTCGGAAGATCTTCCCTAATCTTGATCACTGTCAGGTATCCTTCCTCTTACCTCTCTTATCCTTCACCCCTCGAGAAGACACCCAATCGTTCAGGCGATTCACCAACTGGGAAGAGTTCTGCCGATTCTATGACGCTGTTAACTGGAGGGACCTCTTTCTCCCAAACAATCTCTCCTCTTGCTTTTCCGAAGTCTATAACATCCGATGGTGGCGATATACCTAATTGAAATTCTTCGCGGCATAGTCAATGAGTCCAGGACAGACGGCGGTAGCCATTACCTTTGAAGCAAGGTTAACATATATGGACATTTCTGCAACAAATAATCGCTTTATGGGCAGCAAAATCACTATAGTTCTCCTAAAGTGCAGTCAGTTCAATGGGGAAATACGGTCAACTATTCCACCAATGTTGAAAGACGGAGTCATGCCAATAAGACAAATCCTTTTGATGTTCAGATCAAGAAAAGACAAGCAGAACACCCAAAAAATGTTCACAAACAGTTATCACATTTCGTGGTATTCATAACATCATTCTAATGAATATATAACAGTTAAATACTGTTTGTTGCGGAGACCTAATATATATGCAATTATGTATTAGGTTTTGCGCACCTAGTAATAAATTAGTTCAAATATGACCAGAAGGATAAACCAAAGACAGTATGAACTGAAAGTCTAATCACGTGCACATTCGTTTCGTGCTTACTGGTGAATCATCATTAGGAGCCGGTATTACACCCTTTAACCACTATACTTTTTTCGCGAGGAATGTGAGAAAATAGGACGGTACAATCTCCTTCACGAATGTGTAAACCTGCAGTAGTAAAGCTAACACTACGGCAATACGACTGTTAAGGAAGCCCACACTACGGCTATTGTGTCAGTATCCCATGCCAACATTATAGAACCAAAAATGTACACAGTACAAACTTTATGTATTTCCAGGACAAAGAACAAATCAGCGCAATTTCGTGTTAAAAACCAAATTGAGGGTGATCAAAGGGCCCCTAAAATGTTGTTATTTTAAACCATTATACAGCATACCCATTAAAGTCGAAACATCGTTATAAACAATATTGAAAATAACAAATCAACAAAACGTAATAAATTCCTAACATTTTTTATGTTTCTTAACATAGAAATTTATTATTACGATACAGAGGTTAAATAAAGTTTGTTTAATGTAAAATAAAGAGCATAAATTTATAATAGATTAATTTACAGGTAAAATATATCCAATTTGAGAAGGAAGTCGGCTCACAGCAGTATTTTGCATAAAAATGAAAGGTCGACCTTTAATTAATTAGCTACGCGATTGTGTACCTTCCAATAAGGAGGTGACCGATGTTCACTCTCGGAAGATCTTCCCTAATCTTGATCACTGTCAGGTATCCTTCCTCTTACCTCTCTTATCCTTCACCCCTCGAGAAGACACCCAATCGTTCAGGCGATTCACCAACTGGGAAGAGTTCTGCCGATTCTATGACGCTGTTAACTGGAGGGACCTCTTTCTCCCAAACAATCTCTCCTCTTGCTTTTCCGAAGTCTATAACATCCGATGGTGGCGATATACCTAATTGAAATTCTTCGCGGCATAGTCAATGAGTCCAGGACAGACGGCGGTAGCCATTACCTTTGAAGCAAGGTTAACATATATGGATATTTCTGCAACAAATAATCGCTTTATGGACAGCAAAATCACTATAGTTCTCCTAAAGTGCAGTCAGTTTAATGGGGAAATACGGTCAACTATTCCACCAATGTTGAAAGACGGAGTCATGCCAATAAGACAAATCCTTTTGATGTTCAGATCAAGAAAAGACAAGCAGAACACCCAAAAAATGTTCACAAACAGTTATCACATTTCGTGGTAACCATAACATCATTCTAATGAATATATAACAGGTAAATACTGTTTGTGGTTGAAAACTAATATGTATGCAATTATGCATTAGGTTTTGCTCACCTATTGCTAAATTAGTTCAAATATGACCAGAAGGAGAAACCAAAGACAGTATGAACTGAAAGTCTAATCACGTGCACATTCATTTCCTGCTTACTGGCGAATCATCATTACGAGCCGATATTACACCCTTTAACCACTATACTTTTTTCGCGAGGAATGTGAGAAAATAGGACGGTAGAATCTCCTTCACGAATGTGTAAACCTGCAGTAGTAAAGCTAACACTACGGCAATACGACTGTTAAGGAAGCCCACACTACGGCTATTGTGTCAGTATCCCATGCCAACATTATAGAACCAAAAATGTACACAGTACAAACTTTATGTATTTCCAGGACAAAGAACAAATCAGCGCAATTTCGTGTTAAAAACCAAATTGAGGGTGATCAAAGGGCCCCTAAAATGTTGTTATTTTAAACCATTATACAGCATACCCATTAAAGTCGAAACATCGTTATAAACAATATTGAAAATAACAAATCAACAAAACGTAATAAATTCCTAACATTTTTTATGTTTCTTAACATAGAAATTTATTATTACGATACAGAGGTTAAATAAAGTTTGTTTAATGTAAAATAAAGAGCATAAATTTATAATAGATTAATTTACAGGTAAAATATATCCAATTTGAGAAGGAAGTCGGCTCACAGCAGTATTTTGCATAAAAATGAAAGGTCGACCTTTAATTAATTAGCTACGCGATTGTGTACCTTCCAATAAGGAGGTGACCGATGTTCACTCTCGGAAGATCTTCCCTAATCTTGATCACTGTCAGGTATCCTTCCTCTTACCTCTCTTATCCTTCACCCCTCGAGAAGACACCCAATCGTTCAGGCGATTCACCAACTGGGAAGAGTTCTGCCGATTCTATGACGCTGTTAACTGGAGGGACCTCTTTCTCCCAAACAATCTCTCCTCTTGCTTTTCCGAAGTCTATAACATCCTATCCTCCCACTATAACTCCGCCACCTCTATTCAACATGTATACTCGACGAATAAGTTGAACGCTCTGTTTAAGGCACGTGACAATCTCGCACGCAACTCTCGTCTACGCACACCGTCACTTGCCCGCGCCATCGCTCTGAGACTCATCGATGGGCACATTAAACAGGCTATCAACAAACAAGCGCTCCACATCGAATGACGCATCCGCTCAGCTCCTAACCCCCGGGCAAAGTTCGCTATCATCAAACACCAATTGCTGCAAAAGCCCAAAACCTCGTATATCAACTTCTCTCAGTCAGACGACCCCTGTTTCGCCAACGATTATCTGACTCACCTTCTTGACTCCTTTTCCACTCCCACTACGCCTGTTGAGATGTTAGACAACGGAGACACCGAGAACCTACGCTGGTTCCACGTCTCTCCGGCTCCCATCGCCCAAGCAATTAAAGACATTAAATCTAAACACCAATGTGATCAATATGGTGTCTCGGTAAGTATGATTGCTCTTCTAGGCTAGAACGTCTTATCTCTGATTGCAGATGTTATTAATCATTGTCTCGAAACGACCTATCTTTCCCTGGACTGGCTTAATTCGACGATCTCTCCTATCCCTAAAAATAGCACTTCTTCGATCTCATCATTTAAAGATCTCCGCCCCATTACTATCGTCCCTTCTTTCACCAAAATCTTCGACAGGATCTTATACAACCTAATCTACCCCTTCATTAAGTCTCATGTAAACTTCTATCTCCTCGATGATAAAAATGGCTTTTTTAATGGCCGCTCCTCTTCCACCAACTTAGTTAGTGTTCTCGATCATTGCTACTCCTCCTTCTCTAAAGGGCTTCAGTGCACTCTCCTATTCCTGGATATATCCAAGGCTTTTGACTCGCTGTCATTTTCAGCAATCGAATCCGCCTTACTGAGAAGCGGTATCTGCGGCAACGTTCTCAATCTTATCAGTAACTATCTCCGAAACCGATATGCGACAGTATAAGTTGGCAGTAGTCACTCGAGGCCAGCCCATATCCGATCCGGTGTTCCCCAGGGCTCCGTACTTGGTCCCATTCTCTTCAACCTTACGTTCGCGCACATACAGGTTGAAGAAAACGTTTTCAAGCTGTTCAAATATGCAGATGACATGGTTATCTTATTCAGCAATCCCACAACATCCAACCCCTCCTTACCCCTTATATTGGAGCTCCTATCCTTGCTCCATTCGCAGCTCAGCAGAATCGGCCTCAAACTAAATCCCACCAAAACTCGCCTAATGAAACTCTCCTCTGATCCATTCTGCTCTACCCCGGTTGCCAACTACCCCCTTGATATAGAAATAATAAATTCGGCCAAACATCTTGGCATTCATTTCTCAAAATCCCTAGGCTTCTCCCTACACCTTATACACACTACTTCCAAACTCTTCAAATGGGCCCGTCTGATCTGTTTTAAGACTAACAACCCCACTCTCTAACTCACGTTATTCAAGGTCTACGTTCTGCCTCTCATTTCCTACGCCAGCGAATTCTACTGTCCTCTTACCCTCGCCTCCTCATATACTACTGAACAGGTATCCTCCAGATTTCTAAAGCGAGTCTTCCCGAAATGCCAAAACTATAGGGAACGCCTACTCCTGGCAAACCTTCCTCCGCTTTTGTTCACCCGTCACCTTCGAGTCATTTCTTTTATCCATAAGATCACAACTTGCTTACCACTCTCCAACTTTGCCCACCCAAGTCACCACTACGCCACACGTTCTAGTAAATCTTCTATGCAAGCTAACCATACCCCCACCATATTTAAAAAAATCTATCTCTTCTCCAAAGCCACTAATGTCTTCAACGCTTTTCCCACAGACATAAAGCTCCTAACCCAGCACGAATTTAAAATGGCAGTCCATCAGTACTTCTTCAACAAACTTCTTTGTGATACGACTGATTGGAAAAGAAACTGGTTCCTTCTCAATCCATAACATTTACTTCACCCCAGGCTATTCTATTTACTAACTTCGGAGGGCAAAATCCCTCAGTCAGCCCACTCCTGACCCCATTATATCCACGTTGTGGATACTTTACTACGTTTTTCTCATCCAATTCTTTTCTTTCTTGTTTCAGCGGAGGACCGGAAACCCAATAGCCTTACCGACCCACCAACGGTTCACTTCGGACATCGACTCCCCCTGGTCTTCCTTCAATCACAACCACGTTCTACGGATGCCTGCGACCCCTGCAAGACTCGCTCGCTTCTATCCTGCAGATTCCATCCATGTCCATGCTATGCTCCATCAACTCAATCTCCACGACAATGGACTCCATTGGTCGACGTCTACCTCCGGTCCGCCATCTTTTTTTTCGATCTCACATTCACATAGAAGCTCGGATACTTCATGGACTATTTCCAATTGATTTTGTCTAGTCAAATGGAACTTGGCTTCTATTTATTTTTCACCAGATTGAACTATCTTGATGTTAATGATAACTTTTCCCTTCCCCAACCCCTCCCCCTGCTATTAAATACTTTGCTAGTCACAATTCCACTCACCTCCACATATCCTACCCTTGATTTGTTATTTCAATGGTCGGGCCAGTTGGCCTTTGATGCCAAATAAATGTATTATTATTATTATTATTATTATTATTATTATTATTATTATTATTATTATTATTATTATTATTATTATTATTATAAACATAATTATCAACGGAGGAACATATTGTTCTCTCTATTCGTAAATATTATTTATAACCCAAATATAAATCAGTAAAAATGAAAATATGAAAAAATAAAGACAAAGTAATTGATTCGTCAATATTTTCTATTTCAAACGTTCCCTAATTTAATTACGTTCAGAAAGTGCCTAGCATTAAATCTTAGCAATTTATGATTAAAAGTTGCAAAATTAAAAGCGAAATTATTCATAATTGAAACTGTAACGACACAAATTAATCGCCGATATATTGCGTAAATTAAATTCAATTTTATTTACGTTGCACCAATGAGAAAAAAGCGAAACTTGTCGTTTAACCAACAGTGTGCAAGTAGACATGGCATGCTATTTAAGCACGGCAATTTACCATGCAAGTCAGATGTTGCATTTGCATTCTGCTTTGCGTTACGCGTGTGCGTTCTGTCGGCTGCCAATACCTACGCTGGTGATTTGATAGTTTCACCAACAATTGGCTACATCCGTGACACATATTGTTGCGGTACAACCAGCGAGACGAGCCAATTAATTGCAGAACCTGAACGACGTTATCCACATCGTGATTACAACTCTACAATGGGAGCAACAACAACCAGAGTCCACCCAAGGCTCCAGGACATCTTCACACTCTGATTAATTCAGGAGAACGCACGACCAGGCCCTCTGAAGGGCCCCCTATCAGTAACAAAGCTCTATTTAGAGCACCTTAACCGAGTTTGTAACGTCGTACGGCATTTACTTGAAGCCGGGGCGTTTACAAAATTGGCGACCGCGTCAGGATATTAATTATTGTTCCGATTTTTTTGGTATAAATAAAATTGTCTTCATTTTTCATTTTTTTGGGATAAAAATAGATTAACATTTGCGTTTTCTTTAGACTAATCGTGGTCTTCTGGGAATTTTGTTGGATATATATTCGTGGATTTGTGTTGAATTTTTTTTGGGGGATATAATAATATTACATTGTTATGAAAGGCCAACGGGGCCTCTGTTCATCTTTTCTACGTACAAAACTGTACCGTACGTACTCGAAAGGCTCAATTGTGGATATTTTCAATTTTTGGAAGCAGTTACTGTGACGTGATTTGTTCTGCGCTCATTCAACTGTGGAAGCTTTTGTGTGGGTAAGCGTTTCGTTAAAGTATATTTATATATTTTCATATTGCTTTTAAATTTATGCTTTTAAAATCCCGTAAGATTGTTAGAATGTCAGGTCCAATTTTAGATATTGATGTTCCTGTTTGGGATGAAGATAGTGAACTATTCTTTATGCGCGTAGACTCCGCTTTCTCCCCTTTTTCTGATTATGACAGTCATCAAAAACTGTCGAAGGTTTTTGCCAAACTACCTTCTGAATTGCAGCGACGGATTTATCCTAAGCTTGAGGCCATTAGGAAGCTACCTAATCCCATTTTGGGTCTACAAAACAAAGTAGAATCCTTGCTTGGGCCCATAGAGACTGAGCAGATAATAAACAAATATGCGCAGTAAGACATGCCAAACCTTGGCCCCATCGAAATACTGAGTAATTACGGAAACTTTGGTATAAAACCAACATTTCTGACCATGAGGCTAAGGTTGTTTTTATTAACAATCTTCCACAAACATCAAAACTCTTTGCCAGACAGCTCCCCAACACTCTCTCTATAGATGACTTATCTGAGAGATGTGAGTTAGAATATAGTGTTTTGGAACCCAAAGTGAACCCATTATCCTTTTCTTCACCCCCGCAAGATGATAGACTCTCCTCTTTAGAGAGGACAGTGGCAAACATGGCTAAAGTTCTAGAAGGATTGGCCATTACCAAATCCGAGCTAAATCAAGTGAATGCTCGACCCAAATTCTTCATAAGCCCAAGTATAATGGTAGGCGGCGATCGAGATCTCCGAAATACTTTAATAAATATGCCCCAAAGAACTGATGTTATATCCACCAGAAGTTTTTTTATTCATGCCAAGTCTGTCTTTGTTGTTCCGAAGAATTTCCGAATGAGTGCCAATTTCCACAGCTGACGGAAAGGACAACAGACCGCAGGCACAAGGGTGCATCAGTATCGGGAAACGTCTGGCGCAGGAAGTAGAAGACCGTACTTTCTGCACATCAACGGCATCAACGGCGCTACAGGGAAGAAGCCAACTACAATCCGACATCCCTGTCGACTCTTTTCGTCCACGCCGAATTTTTCACATAGAGAACCAAACGGACAACGCCGGTCGCAATCACCAGCCTACTTGTTTGCATGACCCGGCCAAACAGCCCAACGAGCTTCTGCACCTTCTTGATTTCAAAACTGGCGAAGAGTTCATCGTAAACACAGGTGCGGCAGTCTCAGTTCTCAAAGGTGATTCAATGGCCGAGATGTCGCTAGGCGTTCTTCTCGCAACAGCTACAGGCGAGTCCATACCAACTTATGGCTGCCGGTAACGCACACTCAACATAGGTTTACGACGTGAATTTTCCCACAACTTCATCATTGCCAAGGACTCACATAATATAAGAGGCCTTGATTTCCTTCTGCAATTTCGGCTCATTGGTTCGAACTCTGTCATGCATTTCTTATCTAGCCTCGCAGAGAGGAATTTTTTCCTTTTTTTTCAGAGAGGAAAGTGTTGTAACGACACAAATTAATGGCCGACATATTGCGTAAATTAAATTCAATTTTATTTACGTTGCACCAATGAGAAAAAAGCGAAACTTGTCGTTTAACCAATAGTGTGCAAGTAGACATGGCATGCTATTTAAGCACGGAAATTTACCATGCAAGTCAGATTTTGCATTTGCATTCTGCTTTGCGTTACGCGTGTGTGTTCTGTCGGCTGTCAATACCTACGCTGGTGATTTGATAGTTTCACCAACAATTGGCTATATCCGTGACTCATCTTGTTGCGGTACAACCAGCGAAACGAGCCAATTAATGGCAGAACCTGAACGACGTTATCCACATCGTGATTACAATACTACAATGGGAGCAACAACAACCAGAATCCACCCAAGGCTGCAGGACATCTTCACACTCTGATTAATTCAGGGGAATAGACGACCAGGCCCACTTAAGGGCCACCCTATCAGTACCAAATCTCTATTCAGAGCACTTTAACCGAGTTTGTAACGTCGTACGACATTTACTTGAAGCCGGGGCGTTTACAAAACTATAAACTAATAATGAAGAATTTATTTTACTTAGTAAACGCACCGGCTGAAAGTAATTGCCATACGAAGTTACTAAGAAGACACGGTGAATTCTAGAGAGCAGTTACTGCGGATAGTCTTCAATAGGGCCAGTGTACAGGCCTTTTGATCACTACCATAAGAGAGCCTCTGAGATGCCAGGCCCGGAAAATCCATATATGCGGTATAATCATATAGTTTGGAACATTTAAGTTCCCCTGAACTATCTTTTAAGCGACAATCATTAAGTCCACTTGCTAACTGCTCTGTATCCTCAATTTTTAATATTAATATTAAAATAATAATAATCAGGATATCATGGCTAACAGGAGTTGGTGTCGTGCAGTGCCCTCTTATGGAAATTATGGTGGTGGTGTTCAAACTGGCTTTAGTTATTTTGGCATAGTCAAACGAAAGATATGCGATCTTATTGTCAAACACAGCACTAACCTAATACTGGAAGTATGACTGCCTCCACTGGAGCGTATAGGCAGGACACTTACTACCGTCGAAAAGATCGAAAAGATGATCAGAGAGGAACTAAAAGGCCCATGAAGGGTCGAAGCCCGGAGAGAAGGCCTGCCAATAATTTTACACCCAAAAAGTATTTTGGTTCTTTTAATAAAAGACCATCCGGTGGCACTTATGAATTTCGTGTTCCTAAGTGCCTCTATGGGGCAAGAACGGCTGGTGCTATTGATATACGTCACCGACATAACAAGCTAAATTTTCCGTTTGATGTTTTCGAGATATCGAATTCATGAGTTGATGCATTTCTTTTGCACTCACCAATTAATTTAGATTCCTTAGATAATTTCCATGTTTTTCATCGGGAAGTTGATAGTCCATCCGTGCCTGACGGTTCGATTATTAATCCACCAGACGTGGACTAATCTTATTCAGCAAGAGTCATGCTTGTTGGGTGCCCTCCATTAGCTGAATTGTATAAGTCGTGTTGTAGATTTGCCGATGACTATTCAAGTAGCGAGAAGTCTGTTCCTACAGAAAAAATAACATTCTTAATTGGTGGTAGAGCTAAAAATGAAACTTCAGCGTTGGGTGGCCCGTGGTCTCCTAGTCTGGATGGACATGATCCTGCAAATAACCCACAAACTTTTATTAAAACTGCTGTACGTATATTTATGGCGCTTACTGGTGTGGATCTTTATGGTTCAAGCAATTGGATACGCTTTATGGAAATTAGTTATTATCGACAAGCCGGTACTAAGGTGCCCGCGTATGCGTCTGATGACGATGAACGTGAAATAATTCGTGATAGTGTTGAGGCGGTTGTGTTTTTCATACCAAACTTGGCGCACTTGATGCCTTCCGAAGGGGCTTGGCAACAGGCAAACGTTCATTATAATAATATCCTCCAAAAGCTTTTAAATCCTGAAGATAGAATAGAATAGAATAGAATATCTTTATTTGGATTCAAACCACACATGTTCTATCAATTAATAATATTGGAAAATGTACAATATAGAAAAAAATAAAATTCGAGTGTAACATTATGCAAAAATTGAGAACCATGACTAGCAATTGATTGTATGTATTGTTGACTAGCATGATGATAAAATGTATAACCTTTCGATTTGAATAATGCTAAAACTTGGAGATAAAAATCGCAAAAAATTATGTTTCTGCTAAAAATTATTCATGTCTTTTATTCAGCCATGAGAATGTATTATCATAATCAAAAGAAAAAAATATCAGCAGGATTGTAGATTTTTTCTAGTCCAGTAGATAAAAATTTAAAAGACATCTTGGATAGAGGCGTTTCTCAAAGCCCCATCGGTAATTGATTATAAATTTTGTAGATTTTTGAAAAAGAGAATAACTTGCTCGCAACATTCCCCACCAAAGGAGGAGATATTGCCAAGTGACCAGATCTAGTTCCAACTTCATGACTCTTTCCTATTGGCTTCATATAGGCACCAGTCCACTGGTTCAAATGGAAAACTTTTATGCAATAGCACATCCTCCGAAACCATAAATGTTGCAGTAATACTAACTGCAACCTCGTGGCGTATATAGTGCAGGAGATAGGACTAATTTGTTTCACGACTTTTCTTTGTACAGATTCTATCTTATTGGACAAGCCCTTTTTTAATGGATTTCAAATAGCGGCAGCATATTCTAGTATCGGTCTAATCCATATTAAATACGTTTTAAGTTTTACGTCATTCGATAAGATATTTCGATTTATTTGTGCCCATCTTTTCTGGGCACTGCCTAATATCCATTCAATGTGTCTCTCAGGAGAAGCTGTACATTGAATCGTTATACCTAAATCCTTTATTTCTTGCATAAGCTTAATTTCAAAAACATCATTGATCACTGCATCATGAAAATAAATATAATTAAAGTCTGTGCGGCTATCAATTTTTACAGCTCTCGTCTTCTTACTGTTTATTCTCAGCCCTAGTATTATAAAATACCTACTTAAATCATACAAATCTAGTATCACATTATTTCTAGAGAATTTGACATTTTTCGGATCAATTGGAAAGATTATTTTTAAATCATCGGCGAATTTGCAAACTCGACCGTTAAGAATCTTATTTACCAAATGAGCAAATACGATTTTAAATAAAATTGATCCTAAACTCGATCCCTGTGGAACTCCACTTGCTACTCTTTTCGATTCTGATATCAAATTATTTACCTGAATACTCATTCTTCGATTATAGAAATAGAATTTAAGTAACCTAAAGATATACTGGTCAATATTCAATAAATTAATCGCATTCAAAATAGCATCAAAAGATATAGAGTCAAAAGCTTTTTAGTTATATATAAATACAATTAGTGCATCTAACTTCTTCTCATCTAATGTAATTACATGTTTTCACATGGCAAGCATATTAGTAGTTGTTGATTTATCTTTCGTAAAGCCGTGTTGATATATATCTATATCAGCCAGCAACATACATTCTAAATGATCTAGCATCAATCTTTCTATTATTTTCAAAAACGAAGGGATAAAAGAGATTAGTCTGTAATCACTGGCGCACGTATATTTACTTACTTTTGGCAACGGTTTAGCTACTATAGTTAGTATATCGATTGGTAATTTCCCATTCTTCAAAATTCTATTTATAAAATTGCAGAGCGCATTCATAAAATTTAAAGGTAATTGAAGCAGGTTATTAATCGAAATACCAAACTGATCTTTTTGTTTTTTTGATTTTATTTTTAACATTTATTTTATCAATGCATCACTGTCCATAACTAGTCGTGGTTCCTGGTCTCCCGAAGGATCAGGTAGATCCATGAAATTGCTTTCATTCTGTGGATTACATCAAATTGCCAAATAATTTATGTAATTCACAAAGAAATTCATTCTCAGTTTTATTCACAGGTAATATAAGCCTTAACTTTTCCTTGTATTAACTGTAATCCGAGAGGAGTTTGTAACCTTGTCGAGGTTTATTCTTCAGTTTGGCCAGAATAATTCGTTCAGAACTTCGGCGGATTATCAGCAGTGATGAATTAATTTCTTTATCAATCACATCTAATCTCATTTTTTAAATATTGTTAATAAAACTACATTTCATCATATTATCTCATTTAATTCTTAGATTACATAGTTTCCTATTGACCCGCTGCGGTATAATATCTGTAAACGTAGATGCCTGAAATAAAACAGATAATAATGTTGAAACAGAAGAAACAAATTCGTCAGTCTTCATGATATAAAAACTTTCATAATCAACCAATATGCTTAACTCTCTAAAAAGATTCCAATTGATTCTGGAACATTGCACGTGTGCATTTTAAAAGTTAAGTTTCTGTGCTTGGCTACTTAAGATGTTCCATTGTAAAATAATCTGTTTATGATCCAATTCTTTGAAATAGTTAACAACATTATAACAGTGTGATTTCACTGATTTAATTTCTAAGTAAACATGATCTAAGCATTGCCAACCTCTAGTTGATTCATTTATAATCTGCTTGAGATCATGATTAGAAAAAAAGTTGATAATTTCACAGTCATGTAACTTGTTAAAATCTCCTACAACCACATTATAGCCATGACAGTCCAAAATAGATTGAAAAGAATTGGTAAATGTTGATCATCATAAAAACTAACGTACGGTGGTCTATAAACCGCTGTTAAAATCAGATTATCAATTTGTATAGATAAAACATCACTAGTATGTAAAATTTTCGCATTTAATACAGATTTACTATAAATGAGTACTCCTCCACCTCTTTTATCCAGCAATCTGTCTTTTCAAAATGAAGAATATTGAGGCATTTCAAATTCATGGTCTTTAATAGCCTTATTGAGCCAAGTTTAGAATAATATTATAAAATCAAAATCATTACTTATTATAAAATTACACAGCAAAAAGTTTTTGTTCTTAACACTCCTAAAGTTTGCATAAAATAAAGTAAATGTAGAATACGACTTATCTAAACAATTATCAACTTTTACTGATTCAGCTTTGTTGGCTTCTTTATTATTCTTTTCCCGGGTTTTGAGACTAAACTTCTCCTCCCCCTGCTGACCACAACATTGAGCAAGGATACATCGTTTTTTAATGTTGCAGTCTCACTCGATAGATTCCTTATAATAGCTTGATCAGAGGTTGACGGCTTCCGTTCCTGGTTGTTCTTTAACTTTTTTGCTTTTGCCAACTTCCTTTGGAGAAACGTTTTATCCCGTCCAATAAATATGGTGTGAAAATTCGAATTCTCATCTTTCTTATTATTGATAGACTCTATCTGCATATTTGTTGGCCTTTTTGATAGTTTTAGAACTACTGGCCTTGGACGATCTGACCGTTTCCTCACCTTATAGCATTTAGCAATGTCAGCATGCGCCTCTTCTTTGATTAAAACATTTAATTTCTCGACATTTTTTACGTCGGCATTTTCATCAAGATTAAATAAAACAAACTGATCTTGTTTTCTGTTCCGCACTGAGACTTCGTTCGATAATATATTCAGTATTTCTTCACCTGATGATTTGTTTTTGACTGGCGTGTCGCCTTCCACTGTTATATCAGCCAGTTCAATCCATGGCAGAACATCTGTCTGTAATTTGTCTAACTTCGTATGTAGTGCCTCAGTCAATTCTACAATTTGCGCGCTTAAAGTTTCATTATTCTTCACCGCTTGTTCCAATTTCGTCGCATTCACAACAGCATCATTTTTCAATTTTGACATTTCATTTTTTAAATAGTTGTTCTCTTCCTTCAACACCTTCATTGAGTTCTGAAGGTCAATAACGAATTTTTCAATATCAAAATGCGACAAAATCGGAGCCACTTCAAACCGCGCGCGACAAAGAACGCCTATGAAGGAAGATGATGCTGAAATGACGACGAAAGATGATAAAGATTTAAAACAGACTCAACTTGAAGCCTCTAAAGATGCGGAGGATAATTCGGATGAGACAGTTACAAATGCCGAGGCGACCCATTATTCAAAGCTTGATGTTCAAGATTTAAGGAATGAGCTGGATTCAAAGGGCCTAAAAGTGAATTTATCTGCTCGTTTACAATTTGCTTTAGATGAAGAAAAGGCCAAAGATACAACCGACATCGACGATAGACCTGTGGATGAAGCACCGAAGGCTGAACAGATGCCGACTAAGAGTGACACCCCAGCTCCTGAAACAACACAGGAAAAGGCTGAATCTAAACAACTTTCTGAGAAAGAACGTCGGAGTTTGGAACAACTTTATCGTTTGCGGGATAGACCAACTATTCTTATACATCCGAACAAAGAAGCTCGTGGTGGTCGCTTCGATTGTCATCGTGTCACTCTGCACGCGCTGCTAGAATACCGAACAGATGAGATGAAGGAGCCGAACTTTGAGGTGGCGCTTTTTGCAGAACTATTTCATGAAATGATGCAACGGGATAGCGCCTTCGATATATTTAAGGCCATCTACTGCGCCCCTGAACAGGAGCAGAAGATGAAGCAAAGTGGAAAAGTAAATGGAAACGCCGAAGAAGGTGACGAACCTGATTTAAAACGCGCGAAGGTTGACGGCGAAGAGCATGAAGATGACAATGAGATCACCAAGGTGAGAAAGATGCGAAGAACAACTTAGCATCATTTACTGTTTTATTTCACCCATCTTGACACTGGCTACGCGGGGCATATTCGCGAACACGACATGTGCGAAATTTTGCACATGCTGGGATAGAATTTTTCGAAGACACAGATGAAAAGCATGGTAAATAAGGTAATAAGTCGACGTGACAATATTCAATATCACAACCTCACGGATATTGACGTCATAGAAAGCGATACTAATGACGTTATTACTTTGGACGCTGCTGTTGACGTTGACGTGCAACTTTCAGCGCGTTTATTGTTAAGAAATCGCGTTTTGCTTGGTATCAATGCTGTTCCTCAACCATCGATAGTTATGCTCGGTGGTGGTAATCGCGACAACGCGATGCAACGAGTTGAGGCAGCGGAAGCTACGTGTAAGAAAATTGAGTATCAATTCTTGCAAATTATAGAAGAACTAGAGAAAACGCGTGCAAAATTAAACAACTGCAAATATGTAGAGGACAAGCTACGCGCTGAAAATCATAAATTAAACACTCAATTGAAAGATGAACAAAAGCAGGCGATTGAAATGCGCCACCTGTAAAACAAATATAGCCATTTAGTTCACTTCTCTCACGATCACATGACACCTTATGTCAATGAAATTAATAAACAGTATGAGCGCGAAAAGGCAAAGCGTGAGGCTGAAGGCGCAGCTGCCGAGGCCTCAAAAGTGGCATCTACTGAAAAGACAACCGAAGAGGCATAAACTGAGGCTGACAGCGCCCAGAAAGCACCCGTTAACAGCACTGGTGATGCAAAGACTGAAGAGAAAGATTGGGAGGTTGTCGATAATGTGAGTGAGGAATTTTTGGCTGTGTTATTGACTTGCACGTTCTGTTTAGCATTGTATTATACTGTGTAATACCCGGTTTTGTATACCTGTTCTGTTCATACTTGTTTCCACTGACTAAATATTTATATTGTTACCATTTAACTACTCGTGCTGCCGCGGTTTCTTAAAATATCAATTTCATTCGCAATTTTATGGAGAATTGCTTCCTTCGCCCACTGCATTTCGCATTTTAATTAATTTGTTTGTAGTATCCAAGTCAATCAACAGAAATCAAATATAATATTATAAAATTACTTCCAATTAATATATTATATTTATTAAGCTTACCAGGATACGCTGACATAAACGGTTTACAGAACAAGACGGGGCTTGACCTTACAAACCACTATCCACGGCAATTACCTGAAGCCAATTTGAGATACTTTTCACCGACTAATAATCAGAACAATAGTTGAGTGGATTACAACAATTTATTATCAAAGATATCGTAGATGGAACCACGCAGTGTACCGCTTGTGCGATTCAGAAACTCAGATAAATCTCTCTTTTCACCTTCGACAAGACAAGTCAGAAGCTTCAAAAAATGAACAAAAGAACTTCCAAAAAATTTACAATATTTAAAAAAATACAATATTGTTTTACGAAACCAGCGATAACATTAAATGTCCAAAAATAAAAATTGATTTATTTTTATATGATGAGATAATGGATGTCCAAAAATTAAATTAACCTCTACATACACTCTCATGTTTAAGATGATTAACCATACATGATGTAGTCCTCATTCTTCTGTTTCTTGATGACTTTTCCAGAACGAGTTTCAACAAGTTGTGCTAGTACTTCACTAGATTTCAGTTTCATATTGCATTGTTCTTTATTCTCAGTTGTCTTGGTTCTAATCTTTACTTCTCTTCCATATTTGTTCGACTCTTCATTTTTCTCACAATTTTCTGAGTCACATCTCGCCTCAGTTTCTGGATACTTCGATGGATACTGTTCCCCAGTCTCCTCCTCCGTCCATTAGAACTGTGGAATGCAGAGATCTAGTGCTACACACTCTACTATGCCATTTACTTCTATAAATGCATTTTTATCAGTCATATGATTGATTTTAAATGGCCCCTTATAGAACATAGTCAAACAATTTTGTCTGTTCTAATTTATTATATATATATATATATATATATGAGATGCCAGCTTTAAATCCAAAGATACATAGCATTTAGACTTTGGCCTTCGAGTTTTCGTTGGAGCTAAACGACTCATTTTATCTCTCAATGCTCCAACAAACCAATCTACTGAACTAGATTCCCAATCGAGACAACTTGGAACTTCTACTAGAAGATCTCCAGATACCCTCAATGACTCTCCATAAATAAGTTCTGCTGTGGAAGTTCCTAACTGTGCTCTGTATCTGTTTCGCATTGCCAACAAAACTATGGGCCAATCATGTATCCAACTGGATCCACCAGTGCATGGTAATGCAGTCTTCAGCTCCCTGTGCAGTCTCTCAACCATCCCTTTAGCTCTGGGATTATTGGCACATGTGTGTTTTACTTATATCCTCATTGTATTCAATGATCTGATAAACAGTTCAGACATATACTGACTACCACGATCAGTAGTTACCATTACAGGTACACCATATCGCGACACCAAATTATGCAAGAACATAAGTAAGACTTCTTGAGCTGTCATGTCTTTCAGGATTGCTACCTCAAACTGACGACTGAAACGATCAACCATCGTGTGTAAATACATTTGGCTAGAAATTTCAGGCATTTATACTATATCAATATGAACATGCATGAAACGACCCGCTGGTATACCAACCGTCTTAATTTCAGTTTTATTATGACGCCAAACTTTACAAGTTTGAAAACGAGCACATGTCCTTACCCAGGCTCTTATGTCTTTCGACATCTTAGGCCATACACATCTGTCAGTGACCATCCTGATAGTTGCCTTAATGGAAGGATGACTGAATTTATGTAGCAGTTGAATTACCTTATACCTTAGTTCTAATGGTACATAAGATCTAGGTTGGCTCCTGGAGATTTTACATAATAACCACTTATCTCCAAACTTTCTGTGTGTATATCTAGGATTCTTTGTCAACACAGCAACTAAAGGATCAAGATCTTGTGTTTCCATCAATTTCTGGACAAAAACATTAGAAGATACAACAGAGCATACGTGTGACTCCGAACGAATCATATCTTCATCTGATACGTCTGGTCTACTGAGAGTATCTGCCACCACATTCTCTTTTCCTGAGATATGACTAATGCTAAAATCAAATTCTGCGAGTCGGGTTATTTTTGAATTCACCCGCCGAGAATAATTTAGCCTATTCGCTTTCCCAAGGATACTAAACAACGGTTTATGACCAGTTAATATCACAAACTGATGTCCATCTAGGTATTGTTCAAAATGCAACACTGCAGAGTAAACTGGTAGTAACACCTTTCCAAGCGTGTCATTTCGCTTCTCGCGATCTTGGAGTTTCTGACTTTACAATCCAATTGGCTTGACTATACCATTATCCCGTTGATGTATCGCTGCCCTTATGGCTACATCGGAAGGATCTGTGACCAGCTCAAACGGCTTAGTCCACACTACAGGTGCTAATGTGGCTATTGGCTTAACAGATCTTTGGCCCTCTGGAATTTTTCCTTGTCGTCTTGGCTAAAGTTAATAGGCCATGACTTTTTGCTCGAGCTCCGTTCACGAACTAAATGTCGAGTTAGCGACCTCAAAATTCCAGCTAAACCTGGTATGAAACGATGATAGTAGCTAATCATTTCCAAAAATCCACGCAACTGGTATACATATCTGGGTTCTGGCACATCCTTGATTGCTTGTACCTTATCTTCCAAGGGCTTGATTTCATCCTAGGAAATGGTGTGTCCAAGAAATTTTACGGTAGAGCAACCAATCCTGCCCTATTATGGTTTCACTACCAATCCATAATGTTCCAGCATAGACAAAACGACGTCCAACTGCTCCCGGTGTTCCTACCTAGATTGACTATATATAATGATGTCATCTATATACACTCTAGCAAATGAACAGTCGTGAAGAACTTCCTCCGCCAGACGCTGAAATGTCTGACTTGCATTCTTTAAACAAAAACGGATACATAAGAATTCATGCGATCCTCCTCCAGGGAATCGCACTGCTGTGAGCGGTATAGATTCTGCATCCATAGGTACTAGATAGTAAGCCTCCTGCAGATCTAAAGTTGTATATACCTCATACCCAATTATATCCCTGAGCAAGGTACTCTGGTTCGGTAGAGGATACGATTCACCTTTGGTTACCGAATTGAATGGACGATAGTTACCAAAAACCCTCCATTGATCTGGTTCAGGTTTGGGAACAACCACTATTGAAGATGCAAAGTTAGAATTTGAACGCCTACAAATTCCTTCTTCTCTCAACTGCTTAAATTCTTCAATAGCAACCTGCTGCTTATGTTGTGCTAACGGTTGAGCCTTTGGCGAACAAGGTAGTGGTTCCACCAACTTGATTTAGTGTTCTATGTCTGTCTTTAAACCCTTTCGTTTAGCATTGAATGGTAGAAACACAGCCAGATGTTTCTCAATGACATCCACCAAGTCATCGGGTATCTCATTGACTTAACTACTGAGGTCACAGTCTCAGCATAAGTCACTATCCCAGTGCCTTGTCTAATGATCCTAGATTTGGGATCTAAAGCGAGATTAAAATGATTCAAAAAGTCCATTCCAATGATGTTATCCTTTATATAAACGACCAGAAAATTCCACGTAAATGGAGATTTATGCCCCAATGTTACTGACAATTCTTTAACTCCCTTAACATCAATTGGATTTCAATTAGCATCCCATAGTTGATAATCAATTGTAGGGCTATCTATTTCCTCCACATCGGATCGAACTATGCTCACCTCTGCACCCGTGACTATTAAGAAGTTTAACCCGCTAAGTTCATCGGTTATAACGAACTTATTGTTGCTATAACCAGCAACCTCTTTGAGATTACCTTCCAGCCGAAATCTAACAGATTTACAGAATGTATTACCGCGCATTTCTTCCATCGAAGCTTCCGAACTTGACTTCGATAATTTCAGTCGGCCTCAAATATGCATACCTAGGAGCCTTGCATGCGCATCCCCACCTACGGCTCCTGCAGGCGGGGGGCTCCATTAGTATTCCGGCAGCTTAGACCAGGCTACAGAAAGACTACTTCCTTTCCATCGGGAATACCCAACTTTGGAAACGTGCATCACCCCTCCTGACATTTTCCAAACTCGGCGTATTTACGATGCGAAATGCACCACTCGCATGGTCCTTGTACACCCTCATGCGATGCGCCTCTCGATGCTTGGAATTTGAACTTTGACTCCGAGAATTTACCCTACGTCTGTTGGAACTTCACTTATTGTTTTTTATCCAACCCACATCAATGTGGAGGGTATTTAATTCATTCTCTACGGTCAGGAGACTCTATGAGAGATGTCTGAGTTGCTGCTTCAAGCGTAAATCTGCTGTTACTGCATACACCTTAGGTTCCTTCTGACAATACACTGTGTCCAATCCTTTGAGCTTCTTTCGCCACTCTAGTTCCAATTTATCATAGACATCCAAGGTGGTTCTTAGTCTAGCAGGCAATTCTGTTACAAATATACTGTTTATAACTTCCTCAGATATATCAAGCTCGATGGATTTTGAAATAAGTCTGTCATAAAAATCAGATGGAAGTAGATTTTCCAACTTTTCCTGACGTAACAAGTCAGTCATCCGTTCAATATTCTCGGGTTGATATCGTCCATGGAATTCTTCGACTAGAAGCTCATATGCATTTGCCGGTTCGTTCTCAGAAACAAATTTCCTCAGTCTAAATAGATTCTTTTTTAGAGTCTCAGGTAAGCACCACCAGGCCGAGGCAAACCTTTCTGTAGGGTTGGTCATCCTTTATAGTTTAAAATAAAATTTTGCTTCTTCTACCCATTCAGAATGGTTGTTTGGTCTGTACATATTAAGCTTAACATTGCTATCCATAGAATTGCAGCAAAAGCGATCATCTACATCATATCTTTCCACCTAGAGGATCCTGGCGCGGTCGCCATTTTTTGTAGAGGCTCTTTGGTCACTACCATAAGAGAGTCTCTCGATCGCCAGGCCCGGAAAATCCATATATGCAGTATAACCCTCTAGTTTGAAACACTTAAGTTCCTATGAACTAATTTTTAAGCTACGATCTTTAAGTTCACTTGCTAACTGCTCTGTATCCTCAATATTTAATTAACCAGCCATAATATTATTAAATTACTCGCAATTTATATATTATATTTATTAAGCTTACAAGGATACGCTGATATTAACGGTTTATAGAACAAGACGGGGGTTGACCTTAAAAACAAATATGCACGTCAATTACCTGAAGACAATTTGAGATTCTTTTCACCGATAAATAATCAGAATAATAGAAGAGTGGATTACAATAATTTATTAGCAAAGATATCGCAGATGGAAACACGCAGTGTTCCGCTTGTGCGCTGCAGCAACTCAGATAAACCTCTCTTTTCACCTTCGACAGTACAAGTCAAAAACTTCGACAATATGGACAACATAATTTCCAAAAATTTAGAATAATATTTTTTTCAAACACAACAATGTTTTACGAAACCAGCGAAAACATTAAATGTCCAAAATAAAAATTGATTTATTTTTATATGAGGAGTTAATTGATGTCCAATAATTTAATTAACCTCCACACCAGTATAGCGTACACGGGTAAATGAAGTAAAAGTTGATGAATGTAGTAGTAGCGATAGTGTCTATAAGTCCTCTTTCACACTTGCTCTGTTTTTTCGGTTCTTTGGTTAGTGTACTTTGTGTGGATGCACCGTAATAAGTAGAATTGTTTAAGCCGAATGAGTGAGTTGCTGATCATATGCTTCGAATTGTCTGGTTGAAGAACTGCGACAACACCGTGGTGACTGGCATACTAAAAAATCCGATTAATAGATGATCAATTACGTATAACTAGTTGTGGCACAATATTAAGATTGGCGTGACTGAAGAGAGGGCGGTGAGGTGACAGCCTTGTAAACGCATGTCCAGAAGTCGGCGTAAGTAAACAATCAAGAGAAAAAAGCGACGGCAAACACACGTAGCGAGCAAAGCAGAAGTGCTTTGCGTGGTATTTGCATCGTGCTTATATAGATACAAAGTTGCACGCTATTGGTCAAATGCTGGGCAGATACATACATGTTGATTGCTTCAACAATGATATGATGAAAAAATTACCACTAGAAATTACTATACGAATTATTAGCTGTAGTGACCGCTAAGTTATATAGAGGAGTGTGAAATTTTTGGATGCGGAAACATTAAGTTTACAATGTGGATTGTCGTGGAAGTTGCCAGGTTTATGTTGTAAATTGTATAGAATGGATCGCCGTAATTGATAAATCGAATACGACCAACAACATAACACATTGATGCCTTTCGACCTTCTATGATCATCACCAGAGTACGATGGCAAACTGGAATGTGGACGCTATTTTTTGATTTTGTGAAAGCACTTTCTTTGGCTGTTCGAAATATCTGAACCATGATTTGTGATTTTGTGAAAAAAACATTATTTTTATCTGTGCGTAGAACCTGAATTTGTCAGTTTCAAATGTGAAAACATATTTTCACTTCGTCAGATTTCTGCATTCGTCATTGCTCATCGCGTCAGTTTCAACTGTGGAAGCAGATTTTGGTAAGCGTTTCCTTTCATGTCTTCATACATCACTTCCGCCCTATGTCACGCAACGTGACCTCTATGAATCCACATATTTCGATTTTTTCTCACACTCACTTGTCTCAAGTGGTATAAGCAGCTGTTCTTAGCATAAGATTGAGTATCATTTTTGAACAGTTCTTTGGTATTATGCCATGGATGGGGCAATGTTCGAGTACATATTTTTGTCGTTAACTTTTGATTTTCACGTACATACCTTTATATTGTAACGTATGGCTCACACCTGAGCTCACATTACCTATTTTGGTATGACCAACTAATTCGAGCTAACGCCTTTGTGTAGAAAAAATAAGTAGTTATCAGCTTCATATCATGGTACAGACCACTTTCAATGCATATCTCAACTTCATCAGTTGCACAGTGACCACTGGTCGAATATCATGGCAACAACTAAATTTCTCGGTATTTGCCGGAGAATGCAACATCGGTCTTAATATGGGCCCAATAATTGGAAAACCTTATACATTGGTAATTGAGCGCTCAGAAATTTATTAAAACTAATATTCAGAAAAGGTTTAAGTTAAGTGTCATTTGTAGGATGTCTCTAGACGAAACTCACTTGATACTTGTTAAGACACAGTAAAATTACAAAATATTTCACATTAAATTATATATTGAATAAATGTTTGATTATGAAAGTTTAGTTGTCTTTATGGAACATTTCCGGATTGAACTGCAGGTTCCATGAATGCTAGTCTGTTAAAACACAATTAATTTTATACTCGAATTTATTTCTTATAAATCAAATTATTTGCAAATAACAAAGGTAACTTATTCGCACACGATGAAATACTGTATATAAAAGGAGGGTTCATAGACAACTAGAACAATAATCTAAACTTACACAGCTTAGTATTACCTTTTTATATATGAAAATCTTGCATTTATAAACTGTATTTAGTTAAAGAAATTAATTTGGTTTAGAATGCGACAAATCAATATTTTGCGAGTAAGTATTAGGTGTTGCGAACCTAGTAACAAAGTAGTTCAATTGTGACCTGAGGGATAAACCAAAAACAGCATATACGGAAAATATAACCTCAGGCACATTTATTTCAGCTTACGCCCTTTAACCACTATTTATTTGGGTGAGGATTGTGGGGTAATATGACGGTACAATCTACTAGACGAATGTGTAAACCTGTAGTAGAGTAGCTAACATCATATAGTCTTGACAATGCCACTTCAACGCTAACTTACTCTATATAATATATATGCCGAGTCTGTAAAAGTTACTACCAGTATGACTATTGTGTCAGTAACCGATACCAACATTTTAGTACCGAAATGGAACAGTGTACTAACACTATGGTTTCGAAGATGGTACATGGTACTAACATTACCTGATCTGCGTTTTGACTAACGCAGCTTTCATTGTTCCAGTAATTTTCTTTCATCAAGATATTTCGGCCTAGCCTTCATCAGTTGCATTTCACGAAACAAATGAAGCAAGTGTGTTATTTCCTCTAGTCATAATATTTATATAGCTCAGACTGACCTTTCATTAGATATTCGTGCGTCACATATGTGTGTGTTTGTACATTTTCATAACCGTTGTTTTCATCTAACTAATTTCGACCAGAGTGGCTGAATAATAATTTATCAATTGCATGCAATAACTATTCATTTTTTAACACACTTAATGTAAATGACGTAACTGAGATGAGGGAGACCCATAATTCAGAAACACTCGTCATAAAAACATGCCATGAGTGATTAAACCAGAAGTCCGAAAAACTAATGCACATGATAAATTACAATTTAAACCACTAGGTTGTACTCAAGATAGAGAAGTTAATAACAGTTATTGGCGCACGCCACGCATGTCCATGTATGTGTATGCATAACTAAAAACTTGGTTAAATTATTTTATTTTGATACACATGTACGTACATCTAAATGAAACTGCAGTCAATAGACATTAATTTACCCTTTGCACGCGTCAGACAAATTATTACTTATAACTATTGTATTATTAGAATATTTCCAATGGGTAGGGTGGGGGTGTAAAACAGAAAATTAGGGTTAAAATCACTATTGGTTTTAAAATCAAATGAATAGTTAGAGATGAAATTTTGAAGATTATATTAATAATAATTGTTTATTCATTTGTTGAATAAAAGTCCACTAATTAGTCAATCTTAATCCGATGTTCTTAATCTTTTACTGGAGCTAGCTTCAGTTACCAATTCATGCAATCGCCTTTTTCTTCCACTAGCTAGTGCAGTATTCCAAATCGGACCTAAAGATTTTTCAACAGCTGTTTCATTCATAATATTATCTCTAGATTTAATTTCTATAGATTCCCTAATCAATCTCGTCATCCTATTACGACTACATATTGCTATGCGTTTGCATTCCTCCCAGTCGATAGTATGCCCAGTCTCCACTACATGACGAGCAAGATCAGATTTAGCAATATGTCCATATTTACACGCAGTTTTATGTTCACCTCTTCTTACTTTGATTGGACGCAAGATTTCACCAACATACTTGACACTGCAATCATTGCATGGGATCTCATACACTCCTGATGTGTATAAGGGTTCAATCTGTTCTTTTTGGATATGGAGTATAGTGCCTAGTGTAAGGGGCTGTTTTAAAACGGTCCTTATATTGTATTTTCAAGCTATTGATTTCACTTTCCTACTTAATATAGAGTCCGGTAATACCATGACCTTCCGCTCTTCCTTATCCTTATCCGCTTTTGTGTATCTCAAACTAGGATTAAATTTATTCACCATGTCCCTCATTGTTGTATCTATTAAATGAGGAGGGTAACCATTAGTCTTAAATAAATCGCGTAGTCTGTCTAATTCTAACTTCCTATGCTTTATATCTGTTAACTTGAGACTTCTTAATTTTAATGACTTTAAGATCCCGACTTTCATACGATACGGGTGATTGGACTTGAAATTAAGAATGATTCCTGAATAAGTATCCTTCCTATAAATATCTCTTCCCAATTTCAGACCATTTCTAATTAATTTGACATCTAAAAATGGTAATTCACCCGACGATTCCCTTTCTAATGTAAATTGTAGTTCGCTCATTCGATTAGCTAAATTTAAGAAATTTACCAATTTATTGTTACCATGGTTCCAGATCAGTAATATATCATCCAAGAAACGTAAGTACAGTTTTGGTTTCAATGGAGTCTTATCCAACAGATTATTTTCCAAATAATGCATAAAGATATTGGCTATTGTGACCGATAAAGGTTGTCCCATTGAAACGCCTCTAATTTGTTTATAAAATTCCTTACGAAATTTAAAATAAGTGGAGGACAATTAAATACAGATCATCTCCATGATGTGTCCTAACGTCATTTTGCTTCCTTCTAATATTAGTGGGTGATCAACTAGGAAACGTCTAAAACAATCTAGAGCCTCAGGTACCGGTATATTTGTGTACATAGATACTACATCTAAGCTTACTAATCTATCCTTTTCATCTAGTACATATTTATCAATTATTTCAACCAAATGATATGAGTTAAGCAAGGTATGTTCTAAGAAATAGGAATATTTTCTTATTCTATGGCACAAAAACTTTGAAATTTTATATGTTGGGGAGTGTTTTACATTCACTATAATTCTTAAAGGATTACCCGGCTTATGCACTTTAACTAAACCATAAACTCTGGGTGCAACCGTATCTCTTTGAATGAGAGTGTTACCATGCGTCGAATCCAATTTTTCATTAGCAATTATTTTATTGATTAATAATTTTACTTGCCCTTGTAACTCATCGGTATGGTCTTTTGTTATTATATTGGATACTTCAGTATTACTTAACTGTTCTATCATGTTGTTATTATAATCAGATTGATTCATCAGAACTGTAGCTCCTCGTTTATCTGCCTTAAGACATATAACATTATTTGATACTAAATCTTTTGTGAGACGTTTAATTACATAATTAGGCTTAACTTTATCCGCTTTGTGTGTTAAAACCAATGAG